>VZTT01011258.1:0-42724 GCA_013400855.1 Buphagus erythrorhynchus | reverse complement strand
GAAACAAATTCATACTGGAAAGACAAGCTCCTTCAGGTATTTTTAGAGTATTTTGTGTGCTTGGTTTTGTAAGAATGGTAATGTAATATTTATTTCACAATATGTTTAGTTCCACTAGACAACAGGCTTTGCTAGCAGTTTTACTGCTGTAACCTTTATTCCTTCCCCAGAAATATTCCACTCTTCTGTTATTTTCTTCCTGCTTCATGCAAGTTCTTTGACGCAGAATATGCTTTGCTTCCTTTTAAGTTAGTTGAATATGGACCACACTTCTGAGTTGTGAATAATTCATACAAGCAATCCTTATTAAAGATTTTCTACCTGATATCTGCAGAAGACACAAGAAATCACCTCATCTATGACCTTGTGATAGAAGAACTGCTTTAAAAATTACTGAGTTATTCTGACCATAACCTAAACGCACTGACTTTTTCCCATAAGGAACCAGGAAATGCCACCCATTTAATTTTTTTAATATGGAGGTGCAATCAATAATCTTCTCTCTCTTTCTGTGGGAGACCCTTTATTCATGATTCCAAGCCTAGCTAAATAATAGGTAGGCCAATGATTTATTTTTAATATGAAAATCTTCTTATCTATTGAATACTTTAGCCCCATAAATGTCAAGTCATTTATTCAATTGTTAAGGTGACTGCTCATTTTCCATATTTTCAATGGAATTATTTCCACTTCAGTGCTAAAATATACTAAGCTTCAAGTAAATCAATTCCCTCCTTGTGCTAAAAATTAGCATAGCACAAACTAATCAATGCTATCAAACACTAGTGCAAAAGCTGTGACAATAACCGTATCAGTGAGGAAATAAATTGCTTATTATGCCAAACTGGGAAAAAAGCCTCATCAGTCACAAACCATCTGATTCACAGAAATACAGTCTGTGGGTCTATTGTTCTTAGAAGTGGGCAAGTTTGTTCCCCATGTTATTGAAAATACATCTCCTGTAATAATACATGGCCCCTGCAACACTTCTTTGTAGCAGCACCTTCCCCGTGCCCTAGTGCAAAACCTCCTTAATATTGAGCCCACATTATACAGGATACAGTAAGCTGCAGTGCCCATTCTCTGTCATGCAGCAGCTCTTGTTTGGTGGAACCCTTGCTACAGTTCAGACGAGCTGGGGAGATGGCATTGCAGCTAGGGTTGAATTGGGAGAGTGGGACCTGGTGCTCACCTTTGTCTCCAGCTTCCCGCATGACTAAGTACAGCTGCTCTGTACCTCTGCTTCCCCATCTGCAGACAGGGGTAAATATGTCCCTGCTGACTAGTGGTGTTGTGAGGACAATATGACTAATATCTGCAAAGCATTCAGGTGTCTGAATGTAGGGGTTTAATGGAAAACCTGTGTAATAGTTCATTAAGGCAGGGCTGCTTTCATGCCTGTCTAACAAGACTGTCAGCAAGGATGGCAATTAGTGCCAGTGACTGGACCAAGACCACCAACTCGTTTCCTCTGGGCCCCCAAGCAGCCATCTGATGATAATAATTTTGGGTCTTTACCAGGCAGGGACAGACATGAACGGATGAGCTAGAAGGGAGAGGTTCTATGTTCCATTACTAATATCCTGAGCTATCCAGTCCTACTATAAAAATTCACTTTTATTAAAAGGTTATTTCTGTCACTTGCTATAGTATCGCTATCATTCTCTGGGATAGAAATGATGAAAGATCATTTTAAATGTTATCAATGCAATATTTAAACAGCTTTTTTTTTTTTCCCTCAGAGAAAGTGCTTTGAAAAGACACTCCCTCCAGCATGTGTTAGTTCTTAACAGGGCCAACCTTTTTTAATCTCACAGTTCCTTGCACATTGTAGGGAGAAGAAAAAGAACAAATCTGCAGTACACTCTGCTACATCGTACTTCTTGCAGCCTGAAGGGACACTTCTTATTTTATGCTTAATAAATTGTCACAAACAGAAGTTGTTTAAGTATGTGGATATTGATTTCCAGTAATATAGTGACATTGATATAAAATGAATGCAATTTCGGTATTAATATCTTACACTTTTAATAACACCTTTTGTCCCAGAAGGAAAACAAAATACTTTCTGGAGATCACCTTCCTCCCAGCTGTTGTGCAATGCCTGTAGTATAGAGTTGCTTTTGTTTCCTTCAGAAGGAAAGTCCTCCCTGACACCTCTTAGCTATTCACAGCTAGAACTACCAATGCCCAGATGAAGTCGTAGACTGTAGGAAGCAAATGTACATGTTAGAGTTTTTAAGGTCCTGCAGGTGACACCCACACACTTTAACCCAATCTCCTCAACAAATAACTCTTTCCCCCCTTTCTGCCTGCAGAAGTGATGAATGCGAGTTAGCAAGCCTTGCTCTTCTGCAGACAGGACTTCCCCTAACAACACGCATGGATTTCCATTACATTCTGATTCAGCAGAAAATTGTATCATCAGCACCACTTGTGCAGCTGAGATTATCAGAATAGTCCAGGGGATTGAAATACACAGTTTCCATTAAAATGGATTCGAAGTTCTTCCTGGAAATGGACCTTCGAGTCACTGGACCAGTTCAGTTCACAGTAAGAGACAGAACACACTTTGGGAAAGAAGGTATGGTGGAGTATAAAAAGTATAAAAAGGACAACCATAAAAGAAGTTGTAGCAAGTCAGAACTTCCCTGAAGAGAAAGAACCTTATCTTTTTACAAGAATATTTCAAAACACTACATCTTACAAAACCACTATGTTGTGTAGTATAATTACTCAATGTCTGCCTTTGCTACATTTCTCATGCTGGAGTAAGGGGGCTGTTCACAGCCCCTCATTTATGCAGAACACAGGGAGATTATCTTCAAGGCTTCTGCTAAAAGGCACCACAACAGCATAAAAATACCACTATTTTAAGAGAATGGTTTAAATACAAACTTTCTTGGGCCAACTGCAGCCATCACTGAAGAAAGCCCAGTTTTGTCATTACAAATACTGGTAAGTAGGAGAACAAAATCCTTGATATGGGAACCTAATTTACTGTTGTTCTTTAAGATATAGTTAAATAATCTTGAAAATGAATATGCTAATGTCTGTTCTTTTTAGATGAACTTAAAACTGGTGACTTTGATTGCAGAAGAATAAAATTGTTCTATTGAGGAGAAATGATAGCAGCACTAAATCTAGTGTCTATTACAAAAAAATATTATTCTACAGATCCTTTCAACATAAATGTCTTTAGATATGATGTGCAAAGTGCACAAAGTCCCCCTAAGGCTCACTCCTGTAATGCTCAAGGCCCTAGGAGGTTTGGTACCAGCTTGGTTCAAAGCACAGTAAGAGCAGATACAGGGAGGGAAAAACTCTTTATTCAGGTGTCATGAGTATGCATTCAAATATTTCTATTGCTATTCACAGACTTGATCCACAGCAAAATTTCGCTATTTTCAGTCATAGCCATGGATAATTAGAGTACAGATATCTAGACAATATACCCATAGAAAATTCTTTGCAGCACAAACTTTCTGTTTTATAAAAACCCACAAAACTCCACCTGCGCTAAGGTGAGCTCTGTTCAATAGGGTCCACAAAAACTTTAAATTACCTGGTGCTGTTTCCAGATGTCCCTGGCAGAACCTCAGAGTTGTCATACTGCCTCATTTCATCCAAAAATGCCAAACAGCTCAGCCCTGCTTGAGAACAGTGAGATGGTGCCTGGTGACAAAAGATGCTGCCTATCTTGGGGCCACCCTCATGTTTGGTTTGTCTTCCATCATGGAACAGCCCATGCAAATACTGGCATTCATCAGCCTTCCAGTACATCTTACAAAACAAGAAGTGATGGAGTTGTGAAGAGATGAAACATAAAATGTTAGAGAGTTATAACTGAGCCATGTAAAAATCCAGTAACTCAGTAAATTTTCTTGAAAACACAAGAAAATCCTCACATGAGAAAAAATTATGCATGTGAGTAAAGACACATGAGAACAAGCAACAGCACATCTCAGGTCTTTTGGGCATTGTGTACATGTGCAGTCCAGAAGTAGAAGAAGAATTTGGTTAACCCTTCAGTTTTCATAGATAGCTCCCATTTCCATCAGAACAATTAGCTACACAAGGGAGCCTGGCAGTCTCAGAGAGAACAGCAGTGAAGCAGTAGCATGAAGATGACACTCCATGCCATTTTTCCTCTGTGAACGTACAAAAGATACCCACTTATGGTGCCATAAGCATCATGATGCCTCTTAGAGACCCTAAACTCACTCTCCAGGATGGAGAGTATGCACATTTATGTGGTTATTTATGCAACAGACAGAAGCGCAGTACAGGTAAGTATGACAGAAAGAGTTACTGAGTGAACATGTAGCTAATCAATGTGTGTGAACAGATCTGCCATACTTACTCATAAATGTGTAAATGTTGTAAGTAATGAACACACAAAATATGAACACACTCATTTGTCTACTTATGAAGAATCAATTATTTCCTTATCATTTTCTGTATTCCAGCCCATATTGCAGAGGATCATTTTGTCTTACTTCACTGAAAATATAATAAATCTTCAATACATCACCAAATCTAACAAATTAGTACAAATCTTGCAGTATTCTTTCTTTTCTAATCTAAAAAGGGCACATGCAAGACCAAACCTCCAAAGCAACCCATCACTTGCTTCTTAGTTCAAGTCCATTTAATTTTATAAATTCATTACTCCTTGCACATAAAATTACTTTCCTTGATGTTTTAAAATACACTTTTTTTCTGATTGCACTGCACCCAGACAAATATTTCCACAGAACTCAGACAAAAAACCCAAAATCTTCTCACTGTTAAATAAGAGGTAGATTTCTGATTTATTACTGTTTCGACTGAAGCACTTGTAGTGTTTCATGTAGTATTGTACTAGATCTCCTCTGTTTTTCCATCTGTTCAAAGAGCTTTAGCCCCACAAATCTATCTCAATCTAATTAATAGAAATTAAGTCAGAAATATATAGTAAAACCATACATAATACGAAGTTTACTTTGGCTATTGCAGGAGAATTTTGAAAGATAGCTTCCAAAGTTCTCTAGAAAAGGGAAAAATGGTAGGATTTTGGTTCAATACACTGGTATTCCTTAATGAAGTGTTGCATTTTGAAATGAAGTATTTAATAATGGAAGTCAAACACCTAGCCAAATTTATGGTCATCCCTTTGGTACCTGTATATCTATCTAAATATCTACTCTTATAACTCAAGAAAACCCCTGTGTTTCCTCCCAGTTGCAGAGAGTTTTCTGTTTATTTATGATTTTGCATGCAGTATGGTTTCCAGCAGAACAATCCTGTTAAGAGTACAATCAAAAAAATGCATTTCACATTCTGATCTACATTGTATAGTCCTGATCTCTTCTATGGACATGAGCAAGTGGATACACCATTACTGTCTTCCACATAATGCGTTTTCTTATTTGAAGGTAACAGTTATTGGAAAAAGGAATTTCCAGGGAAATTTGTAGAAGGATGCCTAGCATTGAGGCTGAGCTCCAAACAGGATTATGCTGCTTATCACACTGCAAAAGTATAATCAGGAGCTTTGTGTCTGAGCCAGGAGTAAACATTTTGATCTGTTCAGAAGTCATATGGTGGCATGGCTTTTGTGCAGGTACTGTCACATTCTGATACCACTTCAGACTATTGCATGTTGCTGTGTCTACATGTGGAAGCATATTATTTCATGCCCCGAAGAGGCTGTGATTTCTGTTCTTCCACAACAATGCTTTAGCAATGACGGCAGATTAAGAAGTGGCATCTCCTCCTGCCACTGGAAACTTGTCCCCACCTCTACTGTCCCAGTGTGCCCTCTCAGCTGTTGTGCCAATACAATTCAGTAAAATATGAAACGAGAAGAATTAGGGAAGTCCAAAACAAAACAAGCAGCAAACTTAGAAAAGAGGGTTAAATTTACCGGAGCACAAACTATTTATTGTATTTTGTCGTTTTTTTCATTGTCATCATTCACACAAATGCAATTTCTGAGTGTTTGTCTTTGTTAGGGGTTAGGTTTCCTTCCTTTTGTTCCTTTTTACTTAGGAAATTTTCTCCCATAAGTTGCTAGGAAACACTAATGACTGGGTACTTAAGAAAAACAAAAGAAGCGACCAAGCTCAGGAGAGAAGGGCCTCTGCTTGCACTTCTCTTACTTGGGAGTTTCTCTCCGAGGGGGGAGATATGGGGAGAACTGGGCAGGTAAAGGACGGGGCTGGGGCACCTGTAGCTCTCTGTCTCTCAAACGGAAGGGAATTCGCTGCTACCGCCGGAGCCCAGCCCAGAGCTGCTGCTTGTGCCATGGCGTGAGCCTCTGCCCGTGAGAGCAGCCACTGAACTGGGACCTTATTATCACCCACCTCACTACGACAGGGGCTATCACCATCTGCTCGTGTGCCCGGGATCCTGAGCTCGCCTCTCCCTGCCCTGCTGGAGCCGGGCCGCCGCTGTCTCTTCCCCGCTGCTTCTTCGGCGCTGCTCCGAGCTTTCACTGCACCCCCTGCCTGCCGATACATCTTGCCGTTCCAGCTTGTTTCCGAGAGTCCTGCAGGGGCACCGACACTGCCCCAGGGTTTGTGAAGCAAAGCCTCTCTCCATCCCTTCCCGCCTGGGCACCGGGACCGACACTGCCCCAGGGTTTGTGAACCAAAGCCTCTTCCCATCCCTTCCCGCCTGGGCCCAGCCGCCATCGCCGCGTGCTGCCCGAGCCCTGCCCACAGCGCCCCCTGCCGGCGCGGGGGAATCACCGCCCCCGCCCTGCCCGGGAGCAGCAGCGCCCCCTGCCGGCCGTGCCCGGAACTGCACCGGGGAAATGCCCGCGGCACAGAAGGGTCCCTGGGCTCCTGCTCGGGTTGGGGATAATGCTGCACTTGTTGCTGTTTGTTTGCTTTATTGCACACACTAGTAAAGAACTGTTATTCCTATTCTCATATCTTTGCCTGAGAGCCTCTTAATTTCAAAATTATAATAATTTGGAGGGAAGGGGTTTACATTTTCCATTCCAAGTGAGGCTCCTGCCTTCCCTAGCAGACACCTGTCTTTCAAAGCAAGACAGTCTTTAAGATTGACCTTGGGATGGCTGTTGAGTTCCTTACTGTCAAGCATCTCCACTCTTGCAAATTTGTGACGTGCTGCAAAATAAGTTCAGCTGCACATGGAGGATCTGCTGAATCTCCATTGTTTACAGTCTGGTTTTTCAAGGGAAACAGGCACAGGTTTTAGTTTCCCTGAATATTGCATGTTGTAATTCACAGAAAATCGGGAGCTGGTATACAAGCTGCAAGGTGGCTTGTACAGTCACAAGAACAATTCCAACTACACCAGAATTAGGGTCCTTAGACACAAACTCCAGATTTGTAAATGTAAAGGCAATTATGCACCTGTTAGAGAAGCATGTCTACCTAGGCAAATTATAAGCCTCTTTGCAGTTAAAAAGCCTTCCCACCCTCTTTTTACATCACACAGCTAATTTTCCTTCAAAATAAGTACAGTTCTACCTTCGACTCTATATAAATTTGTATATAAATTTTATCTAAATTAATATAAAATTCATTGTATATAAATTCATAATGAAAAAGTCATTCTAATAATAAGAACAATCTAAAATTTGATCTGGAGATATGTCTGCTGCTGCCTTTACATTGGTTGTAGCACCAATAGATGACTGTAGGAAATTCTGTGCAGCAAGGGTTTACTCTCATTACTTGAGGAAGAATAACACAAAACAAAGGCCATCACAGATTTCAGGCTAAACAAGGAATTAACCAGAGTACACTAAAATTTTTCAATGGAGTCTTCAGTGCAGCTGTTTCCTGAAATATGCAAGGCTAAAACTAGTGCTGGTACATTGACAAACATCTCTGTGTAATTAGTCATCTCATGGCAATCACAGAGGCATCTTCTTGAGGACAGACACGGTGTATAGTTTCATGCAATATCAAAGAAATAACACTGGTCTACTGAACCCAACTCTAGTTCTTATACTATGGTTGTTTATATTGTGGCACTAAGCGACCATATGCACAATATTTTGGCCATTCATGGCCTCTTTTCTAATAAAGCGAGGAGGAGAAGGAAAATAGTGAACAATTCTTGTTAAATATACTCTCAGTTATTCTCTCATGTCTTTCTTTTTTCTTATGATTATGAACTGGCATTGTCCATTTGTACAAAACATCACACAAGCAGTGTGAACCATTAGCATGCCTTCTGTATTCTATAATAATAAATGCATGAACTCACATTTCAATGTGTTTTATCAAAAAATATTAAGAAACAGGCATTGAAATATAACACTTCAATAGTAATTTTCAACCACAAAAACTACTCAATAAACCTATTGTCAACACATTGCACTGGATTTTTTTCTATATATGTGCAAGTTGCTATTTACCCTGGTATCTCGGGTTCTTCCTTCACAATCTGCCTGTCAGAATATTCAAACATTCAGAATAAGTAATTCTGAAGGACACAGAGATTTGGGAAGCAGACCCTACCTCCCTTCAATCAGTTGTCACACTCTTCAGGCTGAGATTGTCATCATTGTTGCAGCCTTAACTCAGCTTGACAGTAGATGCATTTGTGCATGTTGGTCTTCATCTTTTCTGGTTAAAGCCTCGGACCTGCTTATTTTGATTCAATATTCATAAGGGATAGTGAACTTGCTAACAAAGTTTGGCTTCACCATTATTTAGAGTAGCAGCAGCAGACCCAGACTCCACTAAAGATAGTTTCAAGTTGATAGGAAGACAGTGAATATCTTCAAGACCCTAGATTTTGCACCATTCCTCTTAACAATGCTGAATTTCAATGAAATTCAGATTTTAAAATCTTCTCTTCATGCACACTATAATTTGAAGCAGATTATTTCACATATTTGATGGGTCATTGGAAACTTTTTTTGTTTTTTTTTTTTCTTCTTGCCATAAGGATGTGGCAAACTTCATTTTTCTGTCAGGTTTGAGGAACAAAACTTCTTTACTTGCTCAACATATTCATTTCCATTCAGTAATGCTGCTGTCAACTGTCATCCACAGTGTCTGAGCCCACACTGGCTTCAGCCACTTGCATTGCTACTAGAAACCACAGACTCAGCAATAAGGTTGTCATCAGCATACTTGAGATTACAACATCTCCTTCTGCCAATGTTAATACCACTATGGCAACCATCAACAGCAATACACATTATTATTTCACTATACATATTGAACAGATGTGACAGCCTTGTCAAACTCCTTTCCTGGTGTCCAACTACTCCGTTATACCTTCTGCTGCTTTGACTACCCTTCTCTGGCCATGAAAAGAGATGGCACAAGTTGACCATGTGTGTAGTAAAGCACTTTTGCAATATCCAGAGCTGGCCCGTATTTCTGTATAACATACTAAACTAAGGTGTTTAACAGTTGCTAAAATATAACTGCAGTAGAGTTACCATCTCAATTTTTTTTTCAAATAACAAATCTGTGATTAAAATCTATGCAGATTTTCACCAACTTCACCAAGGTCAGGATGTAGCCCAACAATCATAGAGCTTCTATTATAGTCAATAGATGGTTGAATCTACTTTAGCCATCTTTTCCTGAGATGACCAGCTTCCTTGAAAGACAAAGAAACAGAAATACTGTGTCACATATCCTGTTCAACCCTTTATGTACATTCACTTCATTAATCTTTCTGCTTAATTTTAAATGTCCTAAGAATGTTCTTGCAATTTAGTTAGAAGAAACTAAGTTCACACAGACTGGAATATTAGATGTTACTTGTAGTTCTCTTTAAGAAGGTTTTGCAGCATCTCACTTGGAGAAGACAGCTGGGGAACCTTAAATTAGAGGAGGGAGTTAACTTAGCCCAAGACTAGGTCAGCAGGAGAATGGGAAATAAGCAAGAACAACCTAATCCAATTTTCCATCCATTTTCCTGCTCAACCACATTCCATTCGAAAACCCAAAAGGTTATTCAATGTCTAATTTTGCAGGCATTAGCCTTTAAATCACAGCAAAGCAACTCAAAGAACCTGGGGAATGACCTGCCGAGTTCTGCTTCACCTCCACAGGCATAGGTTTTCTCTCTGAGGGCTTCAGGAGAAGCAACACAACGGCTGTGTAGTAGCATGGCTTTGTATGGCAAAATGGACTTTGTGTCAGAAAAGGGACTCTCACAGTGTTCTAGATGTGATTGTCCTGAAGAAACCAGTGTTTCAGACAGCAGCTCTGATTTGTGTTTTTTCTTCCTTCTGAGTTGACATCCGTGGCAGATGGAATTGTCAATCCTAAAAAGAGAGATGTGAAAAGCTGGGCAGACTTGGTGAAGCAGGATGTTCCACAGGCAAGGGAAGGTAAGACCTGAATCCAAGGACTTGATACAGATGTTCTATCATGAGCCAAGCACTGCTGAAGCTAATATAAGTGTTTTATGTGGAAGAAGAGGCAGCCAGACTCTATACCCTCCATTGTTAAATCAATAACATCATGGTTTTCTGCCGAAATCCAGCTGCATGTTTTCATTTTTTTTACCTTTGGGTCTAATCAATATAGAAAAGGTGAAGAGGAAAAGAGCAAACAGTATTGTGAAGCAGCTTTGGTTCTCATTAAAAATATTCTCTTCAATCTGGGTAACATGAGATCCTTAGAAGAAAATTCTGGAGATATTTGCTGGCAACCATAAGACTTATCTTCTTACTTAAAAGTTTTCAATCTTCATGTCTCCTAAACTCCATCCATAAAAGTGATGACAAAGCCTTTAGGTTTGTATAAAAAGTTATCTTTGTCTTATTGGCATAATTTCTAATAGTATCTATTATGCAAAACTTTGAAATCTCTAAGGAATCATTTACTGAATGTAGGAGATAGGTGGTGGCTCCAAGATTGATAAGTCATCGCATGGTGGTGCACAATACAAAAAACAAAACTAGAGCAATATTTGGGCAGTCATATTCTAACATCAGCTGGATGCTGCTGGAAAAGAAATGGGATAGGTTTACTATTTTTAAAGGATAGCCAATGTTTTATTTATTTGGTTTACATTTTTTAAGTGACTCCTAAATACTTCATAGAACCACAGACTGTACATTGCCTAATCTTAAATGCATTCAGAAGAACACACAAATAAATACAAAACGCCAATGAAGGAATAATGTAAAAATATTCCATCCTAAATTTTAAAATGTGCAAAGTCATTCATGTTTGGAGAAAAAAAAACTTATACTTCTCAAGAAATGATAAAGACAAGGACTTTGAAAATATGTGACAATCTGAAGTTGGACAAAAATCTCTAAACCTGCTACTTCAGTTGTTTTGCCTAGCTGTAGACAAAGCAGGTGTGATCAGGGTGATTTCTGCTTTTGGACAGCTCCTTGGCATAGTGAAACACAATAGATTAAGAGACTTTTAACTCTTCCAATATCTCCCAACTCTTCTAGCAGAGAGGAACACCAGCATGCTCCATGCTGGCCCCCCTTCAGGTCAAGGTTCTCACAGTGCTTCACAAATTATTCACACCTCAGAAACATATCTGACCTGTGAGTATTTAGCACTCATTTCAGCCCAGCTGATTTAAGTGTGTTGCAAATCCTTCTTGCTAAATACTTATGGGAACAGTTGTAACCCGGGAGCCTATCTAAAAAACCCAAGGTCCTGGTTTAGCTTTAAGCAAAAGTAGTTTCTTTGAACACTGTAGGAATTCTCACATCCTTAGAAGCGGTACAAAAGGTGTTCTCAGTGTCATGTTCGTAAGGGCCCCTTAATGGGTAGGGCAGTTGGCTGGGAACCACATAGAGAAATTCTGTTAATGTGTAACATATTGAAAAGATGTCAGATGAAGAAAGCTCCCTCTGTAGGTGACGTACAGAATCTTTCTAGGACATAGGTGGCTGTTGCTTCTGCTCTGGAAGACTTTGATATAATGGAAATGAAACCACTTAACAGTTGACATTAAATAATTAAGTGCCTCATCAGTATAAAGGTTCATCTGTACGCAACTTTTAAGGTAGTTAAAATTTGGTTGAACCTAGTAAAGATGCAGATTTTGTGGATCTCTGAAGCTGGTATTTTAGTTTCACAATATTTGTTCGGAGTCTCTGGGATTCTTTTGTTCTTCATAGTTAATACTATGTTCCCCCTCCACAAGAGATATTAAATTAAAGTACAGCACCTTACTCTCTAGACAAGAGGAAGTCTGTGCTATTTAACAAGCTTAGGGAATAAAGCCATTCTTGATTTAAATGAAAGGAAAACTCCCAATTGTTTGCAGTAATGGCCAGTATTTCACTTTTTAAAAAAATGAGCTTCTGTTACCTCACGGGTAGTACTGATTAGGAGGAGTTATATAGGATATATATCACGTTTAGGTTTTTGCTACAGGTTATGTCTATGTCTTTTTCTTACCTTCCCTCTGAAATTAGTTTTTCCCAAATCCTTTTTCTCCCTTCGTCTCTCCCTCTCCTGAACCCCATTGCCCCCCACCTTTTCTTTGAATTTCTTCCACTTTCCCTCCGACTCCTTCCACAGCACTGTAACGCAGCCTGCAAACCCTAAAATTAACATTCTAATTAAACTTTCAGGCTCTCAGCATTTGAATGGATTAGAATAGAGGTGAGCTAATAAGTAATCCCTTTTGCAGATCTGGTATCAAATGGTGGCATCAGGACCAGTGGGACAATTTCTCCAAGAGCAGGGTATTCAGGAGACTATAAAACTTAGTTTTGGCTTATGCTATCTCTTTATTTTCCCTCTCTATTATAAAATATGAGAGGAACTTCCTTAATTTTCACATCAGTGTTTGCAGCTCAGGACTCCATTAATGCACCCCTCTCCCTGCTGCTGTTCTCTGCCCTAGTTTGCAGTCAGTTCATTCTGCACTGATGTATATTTCATTGCCCAAGGCTTAATTTTGATTTATTGTCCATCCATAAATTAGAAAAATATGCTCTGGAATTCCATCCCGCTGAAAAGCTGTGCCTGATGTCAGGGGACTGGGTGATATTTAAGATGTCAGAAATACATATTGGATTAGTGTGCTTTGTTTCCCCACAACAGCAGGTGTTTAATCATAGCTGATGGCTGAAGTTAAATGCATTAGGACAGGATCAGCCAAGAAGATGGAGTTTTTCTAAACCATACAAACTCCAGATAAATAACTCAAAACTAATTGTGTGTCCACATCTTAGATACAATTTTATTCACTTTAATACATTAAACAATAAAAATAGACCCTGGCACTTAACTCCTCATTTAAGATCTGTACAAATCTTTGATGCTAATGAGTGAGTGGCTTTTGCAGGACATACATGCTCCCTTCTTGGCCCTTCAATGGCTTAAGATATTTTCTACAGTAAAGCTAACTAAGAAAGAAATACAAGGCAATAAAACAGTTACAGAGAAGGTACACTGCTATTTGAGGTTGGGGGGTTATTCCCACGCAAAATTCAGGACATAAATTAAAAAAAAAATTATTTAATATACACAAGACCCTAAATATCACAGACCACATTTTGTGTCCAAGAGTCCTCTTGAATTTTCTTCTTCTACAGCTGATTTTTGTTTGTTGCAGTTAAGCTTGCTGCTCTCTTTATGTTAATGAGAAGTCTCTGTGTATAGAAAAATGATCAGGCCTGGTCTTGAGCAATTTAGCTGGAGGCCGAAGAGAAGACGCTTAGGAGAGCAAACATTTTCAAGGTCAACCAGTGAACTGTAACAAGCCAGTGAGATTCATGGCGAGAATTGTATATTTTGACACAACAGCGATTTGATTAAAAGAGAAAGTAATGGGTTTAAACAGTCGCTATGAGGATGTAGCCAGACTTTGTTAGCTTTTCGCAAATTACTTAACAGAGCAGTGATGGAACTGGAAANGTAAAAGATGCTAATGTTTGGTGTTCAATGCATTTCACTTCATTCACATTGCAACAATTTCTTGGAAGTTTCGAACATTATAAATATTATAGACAGTTATAATAAAGTTTTCTAATATTCAAAACACAGTTGCCGTTACTGCATTTAAAACCACAGCCCTTTATGAATAAATAATACTCTGCACATACAAGACCTCCTCATGGAGGTTTTAGATCACTGAAAAAGGCAGGCCATGGAAGAGCTACTGTTCACTTCATATGCTGCAGAGAGAAATTGAGTCAGAGAGGCTCTGACTTGCACAAAATGAGTGATTCAAAGGAAAATGTATGATACAGGGACTCATTACCCAGTCTTTAAATCCAGGGCCTGATTGTACATAGTATTTAAGTGTGAGCTTGTAGTCTAATACTGGGTATTCCAAAATAACATTAGGCCCATCTTTCCAACCTTTGTTGTATCTGTATCCCAGCTAAAGAGGGGATAATACCATACCAAAAAAAAAAAAAAAAACCAAAACTTTTTTTACTGACACTGTGATTCTTTTGCCTTCCTGATTTAAAATTACTTTAAACTGAACTTTGAAATCATGGTACAAATTCAACCATTACCATAAAGTGAACTCCAGTTTGCATGTGTCCCAAAAGAGACATTTTCTGCAGGTAAGTTCCATCTTGCCTCAAAGCAGAGACGTACTAGTATATGAACCTTATGCAGAAGAGTAAAACTTAATGTTTATAAACAGCATTATAAGCATTTCATCAGGCTGGATGTTTTAAAATTATATTTACTGTGAGTGTCCACTGGAGACTCGTACTTCAGCAAAAAACAGTCCTTTTCCTTCGCCTGTTACATCTCCATTTAATGTTGTTAACATTAGCTTCTTTGCATACACAGAGGTTATGTAACTGAGGGGAGGTCTGCTTTAAAAAAAATCCCCAGTGAGTAAACAAAAATTCCTGTTAGTGATGAAGGATCAATTCTTACAATGGCAGAGCAGGAGCAGGTGCTGGAATCTTCCCAGGCTTACAGGCTGGAAGATAAGACCATGCTGGCAGAGTATCAGAGATGATTGAATGTGACCATAAACAGCAGAATCATAATTTCTGTTGGTGCGGGTTGTATTTCACAAAAAAAAAAACTGTTTAGAAAAAGTTATTGTGCTTTCTTAATTGTCATTTCTTAAGCTCCCAGTATCCAGGGTATATTATCAAGCCGTGAGGTGAATTTTCACGTTTTAATCAAGCCTACCTCAGGCCACACTGCCATCAGAAAGAGGTAGCCCTGCCTTATTTAGTACCTTGTGTCTGTGCTCTCCAGAGTGGGACCACACTGAGACTGAAAACAGTTCTCTAACCTGGTTGAAACTAAAAGTTTTTTGTGGTCAGCTGGGTCACTGAGTCAATCCAACTCATCACACAAAACCACAATCACTACCAGTTACCTTCAGGAAGTGGAGGGAATATGTCACTGGGGATTAGATGGGGCAGGGCAGAAGAGACCATGCTGACCACTGACCTGTTTTTCTAAAATCACCTTTGAGTTAGGTTCTATTGCTTCAGCACAGCTTCAAGATCTGTTCTCTTTAGTCTTAAGGCATAAGCAGGTGATGACGAAAACCTGCTAAATACTAAGGTGGGTGAGAATCATCAAGTAATTTGGCTTCAGTTTGCTTTGAAACTATTTGTTTAGAACTAATATGATATTGTAGCTGCCCTCAGCAGACAGATGTGCTAATAAATCCTCTCTATACTAAGGCCAAATGATGTTCAACTCATACTCCTTGTAAGGATTTGGTGGACAGTGAAGATGGTTCTTATTTTGTGGAAAATAAAAATTTTGCATTCTCAATTCTGTGTCATTTATTCAGAAAAAAAAATTCCACTGAATTGCTCCCAATAAGTAAGAGCTGGAGCACATAGCCCTAATTCAGATTTCCTAGGAGTATTACAGAATGTAATTCACAAATTAATGCTAGATTAATTTTTTTCTAAGGAGTTATAATTCTGATTTGAGACTGGAAGGCAAAATCTAATGGGATAACATGTTTAAATATGCATAAATAATAAATAACAGCTTGTCTTTAGCAGAAAAATAATACAATATGGGATCTACATATTTTAAATAACTAGTTAGTTTAAATGGAAAAATATTAACAATGATAAAACTCAATACTAATAAGAAGTGTCCAAGATAGATTTTGAATGCTTTGCAATTCAAAGCCGGTAGAAAAGATCTTCCAGTTATTACATCCTTTGACCCCTACAAAATCATAATGTACTACCCTTAGTATATGTACTGGGTTCCTTTGATTTTCACTAGTCTTAAAAAATATTTTCCAGACGAAGATTTTGGATTGAGCAGGATGTTTATCAGGAATCACAATTCCCAAATTCTCAGCTCTTCCATGGATTCCTGGTGTGACCTTGAATAAGTCAACACACTTGCATTTCCATTGCAGAACAAAAGATATCCTATTTATCTCCCAGGGGCCTTGTGCATCTTAATCAATCAATATTTTTCATGACATTTTGAGATTCACAGATAATTAGAGATTCTACAACAATAAAATGTAAGTATTGTACACATCTTCGACGCTGTTTTTCCCCCTGCAGTGTCTTGTAACTCCAGTGGGACTAAAGAATATCTGCACACCTTTCTAGTGTACACTGAAAGGAAATAGCTTGCTAAAAGAAACCCAAACCCAAACAAGACTACCAAACATTTCTCCTGTTTCATTATCCAAGATGTTCTATGGAGGAAAATAGAAATTCTGATGAGCTCTGACCTCTGTCTTTTCCTGTAGAATCACATCACCACAGGAAAGTGACCTATCATTTTGAAAAGGAAGCACAGAAAGTTTGGTTGTGCTGGAAGTCTAAAGTAGAGCTTGAAGACAATTGGAATTTTAGAAAAACTGTCAATTACCAGTAGTATCATAAGACATTTCTTTGGAAGCAATACACAGGGAGGGTCCCGCCCTATTTGTGTGGTAGACACTAGGAGTTTCAGTGAGATCTGTAATTAAATGATAAATGATATTGTACTCTGCTATGTTTCCACTTGCTCTAGTAATAAATCACTGGGACATTGGAATGTCCTAGGTTTTGCTACCAGGCCTGCTTCTCCTGAGGCAGAACTTTGAACTATGAATTTTCTCCTCTGCATGAAATTCATAAGCAAGAAATAAGGGCAAAGTTTCATATGAAAATTTCTCCAGGCACTATTTATTCTTTTGAATTGTGGTTACACACTTTGTACTGTAGGGTCAGCACAGGACAGAAGTCTGGGACAGTTCACAGAGAAAACATGTGAAGTATTTCTGATTAGTCACATATTACATCATATCACAGTGCCACACTTACAGAGATCTGAAAATACTCATCAGAAATAAAACCGTTATTAAGAATGTTAGCTTTCTGGAGTCCTGTTCATCTAGAGAGCACAGGAATAATCTTTATTTCCACAATAAAATTAATCTGGATACCACATGGGCTGAGATGATAGAAATCAAACTTATTCTAGCTCTAAGCAAAACCATATTCTTCATCATCAGCTGGGCAATTTGTCTATCTGAAATAATTGAATTTGCTAACAACAATGCTGATAATAAAGTCATACCTATTATTTCAGACTGAAGACAAACAAGTGATTGCAGATAATGAAAGGAAAGATGCATATTTTTTCTCTATTAATTTGAAAATTGAAGTACTATTTAGAGCTGTTGAAATTACAAAAGGAAGCTCATCACTTCCTGGATATGCTTCTAAATCCCATTTGCAATCTTCTAAATGTTTAGTAACTAATTAATCTTCCATACTTCCTAGTGGCACAAACAGTTCTTTAACTTTTATTTTAAGCTGTTCATGATGATACACATATGATAACACTAAGATGAGGCAATTCATGGTTATGCATGCTGTCCATTCAAAAAAGTGAGAAGGTAAAAGACACTCCTCTCATAAAAGTCAATTAGGATAATTGAATGTCAATGGGTAATCCATGTATTAATTTAAAAAAACTTAAGCAGTCCCCAAAATTTAATTGTTTTTAATTTAATTTATTTACTGTTCTGATTGCCTATCTACAAGTAGGATAATTTTGCTAGCCTCATAGCTTTTAAAGTGGGACCTCTCTTCTAACAAAATTCTGTTGGCAACAGGCATAGACTACAAATACCTCTGCAGCAGGTTAGTTCTTTTTTTTTTTAATCATACATACAGCAAAATGTATTGGCCTGACAGATGTGCATCTTCCAAGATTTCACTTGAAATCAGATGGAATTTAACTACTTTGAGAATTTTGTCACAATTCCAAAAATCCTATCAAATTTTTGGATGTCCTGAGTATATAACTTGAGACAAAAATGTGGTTTTGTAAAAACCCATAGCATTTAGTTTTGACAAAAATCAAGCTAAAATTTCCAAGACTGGAAGGTGATTTTGTCAGTCTGAAATTTTACAAAATCTGTTGTGTTGCAGTTGAATTTTATTTTGACATTATTATTACTCTCTAGGAATGGGGATTCAAATCATCTGAGAAAATGGAAATCCTTCCAAACAGAAATGGATACTAAATTAAAAATGTAATTCTTAATGCACCTCTGGTTTAACCTGACAGAGCATAACAATTTCAAACGAGTATTTATATTTATTTAACCAAAGATTACAGAGAAAACACTGTTCTCCCCTACTCATTTTCTCTTACCACAGCTGGAACTAGTGAGAGGCCTAATTAATTTCCTCCACCCACTGCACAAAATTATGCTTCACAGCTTAGCTTCAAGAGGGAGGAGTAGGATTTCCTTCAGAGTTAGGCAGCTCTATAGTATGCTGGGAATGGAGAAGTCAGTGAGGAGCATAGATTAGTCTGAAGAGTGAGTAGCACCTTCCTTCTTCTTGGTGATTTTCATAAAGTCATAGAATGATAAGATAGAATGATAAGGGCTGGAAGAGACCTTAAAGACCATCTAGTTCCAACTCCCCTGTTACTGACAGGGGCATCTCCTACTAGACCAGGTTGCTCAAAGCCCCATCCAACCAGGCTTTGACCACTGCCAGGAATGGAGCATCCACAATTTCTCTTGTTGTCTTACCACCCTCACAGGAAAGAATTTTGTCCACATATCTAGCCTACATTTCCCCCTTTTCAGTTTGAATCCATTACTCCTGGCCCTATCACTACAGCTGCTGATGAAAAGTCCCTCTCCAGTTTTCTTGTAGTCTCACTTAATTGATTTTATTAAAGTCAGAATGTCTGTGGTGCACAAATATAAATCTACAGCCCTTCCACATCTGCTTCAACATGTTGGACTCATCTATTTGTGCTTAGTATATGGAGCTAATCAAAGGTCCATGATGCACTTCTGTCTTCATAGCAGCTCTTTTAATTTCCACAGTTCCACTTCAAGTGCATGTTTTGAAAAACCTCGTGTACTGATGAGGACAAAGGGAGTAATCATAGGCATAGAATAGCTTCCAAACACACCAATTTCATCTTGGAAAAGAGACAAGTGAGTGAGGAGATAGTGGAGGCAAGTAAAATCAAGTTGATGAACTGATGAATAAATGAGAACAGAATAACAAACAGGGTCAGACCTGTCAGACCTACAGACCTACAGCCAGTAGGTTTAAAATAAAATATCTTTTCACAGAACATCAGCATAACCTGCAAACATCCCCTGTTGAGGAAAGCTCAAGTATGTATGTATTTAATAGAGGATAGGATACATTCCTGGCAGGTAGAGCTACCAAAAGTGAATAAACACATGATTCCAACACTCCTTAAATTTCCTAAATGGCTAATTGTTGAGGAGAAGAGGGATCACAATTCATTTATACTTTACAGAAGCAGATTTGGAAAACAAACTACATTAGACAGGTCTTTCACAGAGTTTTTCTCATTTATTTTACCTTAGCTAATGTAGTTTGGTGTGTAAACTGAAAAATTCCTAATCTGAAAAGTTTATAATATCTGACCAAATCAATTATGAGACCTGAGAAGATTTTGCAAAATGGCAAGCCCTACAAATTTTCTTTCACAAGACTATGGTCTAATATTTTTCACAAGGATAGAGAAGCAAATAGGAACTGAGCCATATAATTTAGGAGTGTTCCACTCCTGATCTTCACGCTACAGGTGATCACTTCGCTGCTGGATTTTACACATGAAGTTTAAGAACAGGGAAGGTAAAATAAATCTGACCCACACACCAGGGCTTGTTTAAGGGTTCTTCTCCCTGTAGCCCTTCTGGATTTGCTGTATACCTGGTTTGCTGTCTATGAATGTTGTTCTCCCAGCATTAATCTCAGGAGAAGCTCTGATGTTATCCATGCCTGCCATGCTCTGCTGATGTTGTGGGAGCAGTGAAGAATTCCATGGCATGGTAGTCTGGCCTTGGTTTTTTCAATGCTGTGACCAACCTTGCAGTATCAATCCACTTTAAGGGTCTTCACAGGGAAGAAACAAACCATTGTTCAGAAAGATATCTGCAGAACTCTGATAAGACAATAAAGAGGCCTGAAAATTTTCTATGTGCACTGCTTTTCATGGCAAGATACTCTACTATTGCTTAATCCTCTTCTTCCCCTTTGATTCTTATTAATTCTCACCCCAACTAGGTACATTCAGAAGATGGAAATGAACACGACTCAGTCATATGCCTTTTTCCCAAACTGGACCCTATGCTCCCCTCTGGTTGTGCCAAAAAGTCTGAAGGAAAGGATAACATGTCCATAGTCCCTGCAAGTCAGGCACATCATAACAGGGCATGGGACCACAGAGTCTTTGGCTCTGTGCTGCTGATTTCTCCATATTTATGTTTTTTATCATTACTCAGTTCAGCCACACAAGGCAAATTGTGTTTAATAAATTAGCCTAATGGATTCAGCAAGTGGTTTGTGAGCAGTGTGCTTCCTCCAGTTAAGGAAAACATTTGTATTCCCTCTCTCTTTGCTTTTCATGACAAAGAGGGTAAGCAGAGGGCAGGGTACAGTGGGGAGGGGGGAGCAAGCCTGCCTGTCATCCCTGGGGCTGGGGATATCATCAGGGCCAGCCCCAAAAGGTTTGCAGGGAGCCTGGGGCGCCGGTGCCCTTTGTCTCGTCACCAGTGGCCAGGCAGCCCAAGGCTGAGGTACCTACCACAGCCTCCCTGGCAGGCAGCTCCCTCCCCTTCCCTGTGCTGCACATTAAACTCTTCCAAAGGGGCCTCTTTAACAGCTCCCCATGAAATAGTAATTCATTATGTCACTAGGAAGAAAGAAAGGGAGTGTAAGTGTCTTGATGGGATTAGCGTAAACCCCCGCAGAGATGATTTAGGAGCCGTGATAATTCATTTAATAGGGGCCTGGGGTAAATTGCTAGACAGGGAAATGTAACTGAACCAGCTTAGAAAGGGCGCATTACAGGTCTGTATATGATAACTGGCTTCATTAGCAATATTTAAGAGATTTCATTTAAGAATGAGTCATAAAATGCAGAACTATTTCATCCACCTGGTTTGGTGGCCTTTAGCTTTACTCTGTCTGAATATTAAATTGGAAATGGCACCACAGCAACACATTTTGGAAACTGTTCTTTTGGCTGTTATTTGTATGGTTGGTTTAGCTTCTCATTTGTTAACCTTTTAAAATGAGTATCATTGAAGCGGCTAACGGTACGCCCAGAATTCAGGGAGATGAGAAGACTACAATGGCTGAGAACAGACTGCTGCAAAACTTAGCAAAAACTCCAAGTTCCCACTGCTGTATACACACAAGGGTCCAGAAAGTGTCAGCAAGCAGCAAATGCTTTCCGTGGAGCTCAGTGAGCTGGCTCCTTTCCCACTGAATACCTCTGATTTTACAACAGCTTGGAGGGGTGGAACAACAAGCATGCATACAGACATAGTCAGATGGACTTTGGGAAGCCTACCATCCTGCACCATGGAGTTGAGGTTTGCCTCAGATACTATAATTAGTAAGTGCTGGGTTTGAGTTTGGAAAAGGAAAGATAGATATGATAGTTTTCTTCCACTCAACAATATTTTAAAATCGGTAATCCTGAAAAAATCTGCTTTTTTAAAGCATAGTCCAAATACATTTCAAGTGTGGCCTAAATAACTGACTAGAGATTCCTATTCTCTATATGTGTAAATATTAAATGGGCAATTTTTAAGGGTAATTACTCATGAGTAAAAATTAAAATTTATTATATGAGATTAGAGAACATAAAGAACTTAATTCTGTAGAGCCTTGCAACTTCATTAACTCCTCTGGGGCTGTGAGATGTAAACAATGGGAGAACTTGACCTGGCACTTACATGGTTTAGATGTGTGTGATGTGATGCCCATTATTCACACAAAAGGAATTGTTCATGTTTAAAACTCGTGTAAAGTGTTTTGTTCACCCTAAATATAGGGGTCCTGTGCTTGTCAAGTAATGTTTCTGTAATATTTGTCACCAGTACTTTTGATTTTGATCCTTTGGCCCATTAGATGCATTTCAGGAGTCATGATGCATTTCAGGATTTGAGAGAATGTTTTAAAAAAATGAATCATAAGCCTGCAAAATTTTTCAGTGGTCCCTTTTTATTTATCACTATAGATTTTTTTAAATCACAGAAAACAAAGGAAATGCCCTTATAAAGAAGCACCATCAAATAAATTATTAAAGAAATTCTGTCATAAACACATGTGCTACTTATTCTTCTGCTAAAATATTGAAATGAAACAGTGATATTTTAACCACTACATAGGATTAGATTAAGATTTGATGATCATATTTTTTCTGGGGATGTTGCCAACTAAAGTGCATTGTAATTCACTGTGCAACCTACTATCACAGAAAACAAATAACTGAATTCTTTTTAGCCTCAAACAAAATGTGAATGCATTAATAAATTCTTCTATTAGAAAAGGCAAGTATTATATGCAAAACAATGCAGTAAGAAATATAGGGTTGTAAAAGACGAACCAGATTTTCTTTAGGTATTAAAATTTAGCAAAACCTCTTGTTCTATCTGTCTACCACAGAAATCCCAGAGATATTAGCACCCTTTATTTCCAACTTCAAAATCCTACAAGAAAGACGTTGCACTTGATATACTATTGTAAACCATTTCAAAATATAGTAAGCAATATCTTTATTAAAGGTACCTAAAGATATTAAGAACTATGACTGTCAAATGCAGGAATAAGACAAGTGTTTTAATAAATCTTCACTAATACTCCATACAAATATAAAAGAATGACTAGCTTTCTCTCTCTTCCTTTCCCTAGTGACCACTGCCCGTTATGACTTTGAATGATTCCCTCTAATGGAAGACAGCCAATGCTGTCCATTATTCCAGATGGTCAGCTCGGCTGTGAAGTTCTGCTAATGCTTCTTAGCATTCAGACATAATTCGGCAGGTTGGATTTTTTGGGTGTTTTATGTTGTTGCTTTTCTTTTTGTTTGTTTTTTTGTTTGATTTTTTGGTTTTTGTGTTCTTTTTTTTCTTTTTTTTTTTTGTGTGTGTGTGTGTGTTTATTTTTTGTTTTTGTTTTGGTTTTGGTTTTGGTTTTTTGGTTTTTTTTTGTTTGTTTGTTTGTTTTTGTTTTTGTTTTGTTTTGTTTTGTTTTGTTTTACATGTATATGCAGTATAAGATCAGCCATCAAATAGTTGGCAGAAAAAAATCTGGGCCATCTTGCTGATTACTTACAAATTCCATTTTGTTATTCATGTTAGAAAGTGAACAGTGGTTTCCTGCTCAGCTCATACTAAAAGAAATTCAAAACAGACCAACAGCTCTGTAATAGTCAGCAGAGTCATACATTAATCACTTGATTCTCCACAGCTAAGAGGTGACAGGTAAAAATATAAGCAGACTTTGTGCATACATTCTCAACTGGGCTGTACCTGCAATATAATCCTGCCTGTTACCACAATCTGCACTGAACACAAACAGGATTTGGTCCAGTATCTTCCACGTAGCAGATGTTGCTTTTTCATGTATTGGGGATATTTGACATGCTCTGTCCTGATTTCTGTAAAAGCAATACAAATCATGCAAATATTTCATGCTCTAATCAGCAGAAAGTAGATAAGTACTGGCCTGTGCATGCAATTTACCAAAGCTCAACTAATTTTTCAGTTAGTAGATAATGGCTGGATATTATAGAGTAATGCTCATCACTTCACACAAGCAGCATTTGCTTAGTGCTGTTCTCTGTTAATACAAAGAGGCATTAGCAGACACTTGTAAATTTTCCTATGTACAGCTTACATAAAAACTAATGACAACAACAACAAATGACAACTGCTCCCATTTAAAGGCACTGCACCTAGAATAAATATTCTAGGTGTCCTTGGGGACAAATATGTCAAGTGCTTAAATATCTTTCTGGTATGCCTTCTAGTATTCTTCTCCTCTTAAAAATCATGCTACAAAAAGTGGGCTTACACACTGTTTACATGATGTTCTGTAACAGGAAGCTTACAATGCTGCATTTCTGGCCTTAAAATTAAAGCTTTTTGATTATTTTTACAAATAACTCTATGAAAAATGGACTGGTAGTTTTGGCACTGAATCATTCTAGGATTTTATCTTTGCACAGGAATACAAATTGAGCTGATAACTGTGCATTTCATTGCAACAATAATCACTATTTAATTGATATATTTTATTCCAGGCAATAAGATGTTTCTAAATATTTAAGGAACATTCAGCTAGAAGCCACCAGTATTTCTTTTTTTAAAAAACACAATTGTTTTTGAGATAAAAAATAGCTATACGTTTGATCTGCTGACTTTTTCAGAAATTATTATCCTTAAGGCACTCTTGGTACTCTCAATAAAATAAAGTTTAACTTGTGTCTGAAACACACATTACAAATAGATGTATAGATGAACGAGATATTGAGAGAAGGAAGAGTACAGATTATGAATATTAAGATTTATATTAATCTATAAGCCTATTAAAGTACAGTAAAACCTGTCCTTCAGACCACCTTTTTAAAGATATCACCTCCCTGATGGGACCACTAAATTTCGGGCCAAATTATTTTCCCATAAAGAACAATGAAAAGAAAATGATTATATTAAGACTACTTCTACTATGGTTTCTTTTCATTGTTCCGCCAAAAATGATTCCAAACAGTAAAATAACATTGATTTTGACCTTGTTAATGAACCTGAAGAACTTCAAGGCATACTTGACCATAGATTTCCCCTTAAACAGAAAAAAACTGACATGTAGTCATCATAATTTCATCAACCTTGGCAGAAGAGATGTCATTTTACTGATATTTTGGTTAACCAGCTTGTCCTGATATTGTTAACGTTCCACAGGGACAAAAGCATGGGGTTTTTCATCATACCAACACTCTTAAATGATTCTGTAATTTGTATCACGTTGATTAAGCCTTCAGAGAATTAGGAATATTTTAAAAGACTGTGTTGTACAGATTTATGTACTATTATGGGATTAATTTAATTTTTCTAAGATGTCCATCTTCCCTATGGTTGGAACTTTCCAGAGGTGTCTCACTGGGACTGCCTCACTCCCTTTAAGAGGCTACACCTCATCTATGTAAAGCATAGATGATCACAGTTTCCATTCACATTTTAAGTCCTAGAGACAATAGGTCCCAGAGTGCAATGTCCCATTTTGATTTAAGCTGCTTTGCATAGACTCGGACCTCCAAGAAATACCAGTCTGGTTTTGGAGATTTCAAAGTATGAGTTGCAAAAAGCATGTTGGTCCACAACCAGCCATGGTCTTTTTTGTATTTTTACAGTTCTACCTCTATGCATACACAAAATCCAGTGTGTTTCCCACATATCTTTTCTACCAATTATCATATGTGTTTTTATCATTCAGTGTATTTACATGAAATCATAAAATATGCTGAGTTGGAAAGAACCCACAAGGATCATAAAACCCAACTCCTGGCTCTACACAGGACACCCCAAGAGTCACACCATGTGCCTGAGAGCAATGTCTAAATGCTTTTTGAGCTCTGTCAGGCTGTGACAATTTCTCTGGTCCCTGGGGAGCCTCTTCCAGTGCCCAAACAACACTTGGTGAAGAGCCTTTTCCTGATATCCAACCTAAACCTCATCTGGCACAGTTCCATGCCATCTCCTTGTCCTGTCAATGGCCACCACAGAGAAGTAACCAGTGCCTGGCCCTCTGCTTCCCCTCAGGAGGAAGTTCTCTCCTTTCAGTCTCCTCTTATCCCTAGCCTAATTACCTCAGCAACTCCTCATACAGCTTACCCTCCAGGTCTTTCACTATCCTCATAACCTTCCTTTGGATGCTCTCTAATACCCAAATGTCTTTTTTTTTATTGTAGCACCCAGAACTGTCCCCAGCACTCGAGGTGAGGCTGCCCAGTGCAGAGCACAGCAGGACAATCCCCTCCCTTGCCTGGCTGGTGATGCTGTGCCTGGTGCCCCCAGGACACAGGTGGCCCTCCTGGCTGCCAGGGCACTTCTGGCCCATGTTCAGCTTGCCACAGGCCCCTTTTCATGGAGTTGCTATCCAGCATCTTACTCTCCACTTTGTCTATACATGTCCTGTTCCAGGTGCAGAATTCTTACTTTATGTGAAGCATCCTAACTCCTGCTGTCACTGGGAAGCATATCTGTTGGCCTTTACAGCTATGATACTAATAACTTACTATGTTCTAAATGGTTTTCTTCCTAAGGCAGTGAAAAAACACTTAAAAACC
This sequence comes from Buphagus erythrorhynchus, assembly GCA_013400855.1. Taxonomy (NCBI): domain Eukaryota; kingdom Metazoa; phylum Chordata; class Aves; order Passeriformes; family Sturnidae; genus Buphagus; species Buphagus erythrorhynchus. The sequence continues at coordinate 16,199 of VZTT01011258.1, read as the reverse complement.
AAACAAGCAATGTCTTCAAAACTTGGAATACATTTGAATTGTAATTTTTAAATTCTGCATATAACCTTAATTTTCCTGGAACTAAACCAGGCATTTCTAATGTTAAAGAGCAAACCCAAAATCAGATCATTAGGACTATTATGTTACCGCTTTCAGAGCTCTGGATGGTTTTGTTTGGAAGATATGTCTTGCTGTAATGGCACACAGGGGCTTAGTGGTCCTCATAGATAGAAGCAGAGAGGAAACACATTTAGAGAAGAATTAGAATTTGCTCTCATCGGAATTTCTTTGGCCTTTCAGCAGTAGTGGGACATGCCCTTCCCACCCAGGATCTGATGTCAAACTCAGAAGATGCCAGGGAATTTTTTGAGACATACAGTTGTTTAGTGTAGTTTCAAGTTGAAAGGCTTGGTATACCTCAGCTGTCCCAGTGGAAAAACCCTTACATCTGAACTGGGGGTTCTTAGAGGACCCTGTGCTGGTGACCCGTTCAGCCAAAACTGCCCCACTGTGATTGGAAGTACCAAAGGTGGTTTCTGCACCTTGACTTATTTTCACTTGTCAACATGAGATTCAATTAAATTATTATTCTGCTAGATGAGGCATAGTCTACCAAGCTGCCACTTGCCTTTAATCCAGTGCATTTACTGGACTTGCTGTGCCCTATTGCCTCCAATTCACAAGCTATTCATTGTGAATGCTAATAGTGTTGCTAGTAACTTGAGATTTGTGTTGGTAGTCTTGGAGCAGGCATGCTTCAAGTTAGTGTTGTCACTAGACAATTCATACAACAAAATCACAATCCAGATCTGCAATTGTAGGAGTAGCTGTCTCTTGTTGATTTCCAGAGAGGCAGATCTTGACTCCTCTCTTCACTAATCCTTTCTTCTCTTCCCCTTCCCCTCTCTCTCGCACTCTTGCCACATGGGCCCACCACCTGCCTTGCACCATCCTCTTTGCTCATCAGAACCTCCCTCCTTTTCTTTCAGCTCAGTCACCCAGCAGAAAATCACCTCCTTTTAGCTGCATTCGTTTTCTGCCAGGTTGGCACACTGAATCAGTTCTCAGAGGAGCCTGGGGAGGGTCAGTGTGCATGACAAGTGCCAGAAGTGCCTGTCTGGGAGCAGGGGGAGAGGAGGGGAGGAAACAGAATGGAAGTGGGACCTGCCGTCACTGGTGGCTGTGGACTGGCTGAGTGATTGGCTGATCCCATCATGCCGAAGAAACTGGAAACCTGAAGGCACTTTATAGGATCCAGTAATTGATTAGATAGATTACTCACATTTCTTTGAGGATGTTCAAACTCGCAGGTAAACTCTGCTTCATTAACTCACATTATTAACCCTTCTAATCACAGCTTTTATTACTAAAGAGAATAGTTGCAACTTACAGTTAGCAGTCCGGTGCTCACAAAACAGAGTGGTAAGAGAAACAAAGATTAATTTAAAAAGCTGATTCACTGAAATTAAACTCTGCAATTAGGTCTTCCATGCCCAGACCTTAATTTATGCCATGACACTTTGTTGTGTGAAAATGTCCAATAGAGCCAAGAGTGTGTTCCTGCTTCAGCCCACCTTTCTGTAATGAGTGTTTTGGCAGAGTAATTTGGCAGTCCTACAGTACCTGAAAGGCTGTTTTTTTCTTGTGCTTTTTACACACCAGTACCCCTTTTTGCTCAAATGAGATTTTCTTGAAGCTTGTAATAATTTAAACCAACCCTCAACTCATATTTGTCCAAACACATATTTTAATATGATGTTTAAAATGTTTGTGTAGGCCTGTTAATACCTGTCATGTATTTGGGTTAAAAAGCAAACCATCATTTTAATATTGTTTCATTACTAGTATTTGATGTGTGACAAAAATTCATGACTGGTTAATGAACAAATGTCAGTGTGGCACAACTATTTCTGTTACAGAGCAATCAGTGTCTTAATAAGGGTTTGTTAAAGCCAGGGTTTAATTGTTTTTCCTTCCTCAACAGTTCAGTGAACTAAATGCAATTTATTGTCTTCTCACTTTTTTCTCATTCCTCCTGAAACTTCCCAGTGTTTTCCTTGCTGCATCTGTACTGGAAGCCACGAGCATCTCTTTACCATTATCATCTATACAGCATGATAGATGCACTTGGGTGATTTATATATAAATAAAACAAAAACTCTGCCCAGAGGAGCCTAAAATCAACTGTTTGAGTGCTGCAATTGCTATCACGTGGGCGGGATTGCTGTGTCCATGTGTTATCAACTTGAAAATTGTGGCTGATAGCTTTAATTCTGCAGTCAGCTCTGCTAGTGAGGAATAGATTCAAGCCCCAGTCCTGCAGTTGGCTGTGCTGGCCAGCAGCCCAGTGCCTTTGCAGAGCCTGGCAGCGGGCATCACCAGCAGACAGGACGACGCAGTGAGGTCCTTCACAATTGAATTTTGCTTGTTAGTGCTGCAAATCAACCCATCTTTTTTTATTTTTTCCCCCGCTCTCTTTCTGCAGGAAGGGCTCTGAATTCTCATACCTAGTGGCCCATAGTTTGTGGGGAAGACACGGTCATTTTCTTTTGGGCAACACTATTCAGAATTCCTTGGTGCAAAACACTCTGACTGGCATGTTTTGCTGCTAATTGTGCAGTCCTTGTTCAGGCAAAATTCGTGTTATCTCCTATGGGCATTTTGCCCAAGTAGGGAAACAGGATCCATTTTACAACGATCTGTAAAAACGAGCATCTTCCAGTTCTAACCTGTTTCAAATAGTTCATTGGCTATGAACAGTGTATCTATGTGGTTAAAAGATATTAACTGGCAGATTTTAGGTAATTAAAATATAAAATATCAATATTATGTACAGTTTAGAAAAGATATCCTTTGATTTATGATTCTTTGCTGATCTATTGAACAGTATTGCCCAATATCCACTACATGTATTGTAGTAATTATGTATTACAGGGTTGTATAGCTTTTTGAAACAGCAAAATGTACAATGTGTATTTAAAGACTTTGGTCACCTATTGGGAGTGATGTTAATTATGATTTGTGAATTATTTTCTACATGAAATCACAATCTTTACAATAACAATATATAGATTATGAACTTCTCAGAAAACCTAATGCCTGTGGGTGATATTTTGGTTGTTTAAGCACTGTCATTCTGGCAGAGCATTAATTTAGATTTTCATGCTCTAGTCAGCACCTTGGATGTCCTTAGAGTTTTACACTTGGATTAAAAATACATTGAATTCATCAAGCATATTGTTAGCAAAATGAACTTGGGACTTCCCTGTTGCAAACCCAGTTTTATGATTTTCTGACTCTAAATGACCTAAGAGAAAACCAGGAATGTTTGCAATTTTGTGGTATAAACCTTTTCTCCCTAGCCTTGTGTAGTTTTGAATTTCTGAAATAAACTGTGTGTAAATAGATATTAGACTGGTTTCAATATTGAAAATTGATCCCATTCCTTCTCCAAATATGTCAATAGCAAGGCCACCAGTTCCTGGAAATCATTAAACAGAGTAGATCAGATCTGCAGCTGGTTCAATCCCAGATATGGATATTTCAAACAATTCTAAGTGAGTCTACAGAAAACTCAAAGCTCACAAACCCAAGGTCTGTCACCTGCACACACAAAAAAAAATCCTAGCTACAAAGAGGAAGAGATCAGGATGCAAGGGAAATAAGGAGAATTTGCATCAAAGAACATTCTATTGTGGTACAAAAGAAATAAATCTTACGTGTATGAAAATCATAAGCTTTAAGATTTGGAGAGAGTTGTGCAATTGACAATCAAATGGAGCCTAAAGGAAATTATGAGGTTTTACACTAAAGTCCTGAAATAAAGAAAGTAATATTTTACAGCAAAAAATTGCAAATGTCAAGATTAAATCATAAGACTTTGCACCATTGAGCCACTAGCTAGCTCTATAGTTTCTTCAGTTCTTAACACAGGGAAAGACCAACTTTCATGGTCAATAAAACTTAAGAACTTTAGAAATACATTTAGCCATATAAATCATGTATTTGTGACTTTTCCTCCTTCAATAGCTAATTATGGGGAAAAATGAATACATGTATTCCATGGCTGCTAACCTATTCTTGCATTTGTTTTCAAGCTCATTTTTAATCACTTTTGTTTGTTCCAAGGAAATTATACTAATTTCTCAATTTAAAAAGAGGTAAATTAAGAGAACAGGGTGGGTTTTTGTCTGTCTTATTGCAGTAGTGAAATCTTGAGTAGATATACCTTGGAATGAGCAAGCCAAACCAGATTCAGAAGTGGAAAATCCAGAGCTCAACTGCCTAAACTGCTTCCTTCAGTCCAAAGCTGGACAGGTGGCGACCCAGATTGAATCAGTAGTTGTGGAAATGATTTGATTCACAAACAGGGTTATAAAATTTTATATGGAGATGCCAGTGAAAGTCACAAGATCACAGAGCAAAAGACCTTATTCACATAAATTACCTGAATGGCTATGAAGCATAAAGGAAATAAATTGAACAATATTGCCCATACTTAGCTTACAGGCATATGGTACACAGCTTCACATGATATACATGATAACAATGGGCATATTTGTGAATCCATAGAATAATATTGATATGTACCCCCTTAATAATTCAAAGAAGGAAACAGTTGCCTGTTCTGAGGCTTATGAATTCACACATATAGATTATGCATTTTACTGCACAAAGAAGGCTTTTCTAGCTCAGAAACTTGTCTATCGTTCCTCATGCAGTATCAGCTAGTCTAATACTACTCTAATATTACCTTTCCTTATAAGCCGCCTTTTATTACAGACACAATCACACATACACGTTGGGCATCTTTATAAGGAATTAATTTTGGTAAGTGTGGGGGCATTCAAAGGGGGATATTAATTTCTGGAGGGGGAGCCTCTGCTGGTACCTGGCAATACAGCACACATGGTTCACATCTGGCACAAAACCAATTTTTTTTTATAGCTAGCTCCACACCTGTACCATATGTAAATATATAGAACAGCAAAATATTTCCAACCCTGTCTACCCAGCTGATGCATTGATCTCAGTGGATTCTGAGATATAAACTTCAATTTGGCCCCTAGTCACTTAGTGGACAGTGCCACCAGCAGCTCTGACACCAGGTTATTTGTTGTTGCTGTTTGCTGTCCCTGTTTGCACATTAATCCAGTGACAATTAGGTGTCAGCGAGCGTTGTTTCTGCTTGCTGATAGCCTTGGGCTCTGCGCTTGAAGCCCTAATCAGGAGTGTAAACTCTGCTATATTTCAATTTGGAGAAGCGCTCTTCCGCTAAGAGGCCCCTGGCACTGCGATAAATAAAACGCCTATTTACTCTATTGCCACACTTAGACATCTAATGCACTTACTACCGGCCCCCTAATCATGGCCCACAGTTAAATCCGCCTATAAATCACTCCATTCTCATCCTGCAGATTAGTGAAGCCATTTTCCCCAAACCCCACAATGAGCACTGTTTCCTTTTCTTGTTAGTCAAAAGCGAGATGATTTTTATTAGGTTAAAGACAAGCTCACAGATGGTAAATCGTGTGGAGGGAAATAAGATGAAGAGTCCTGTGGCCTAGTGGGGGTGGCAGGTGGGACAGGGCAGGCTGTGACTCTGGTAGGCATCATCCCACCCTAGTGCATCGCACCCCTAGTAGTGCATCATCCCACAGCTCCAGACCCAGGCGACATCTCTCCACTCATTGCACAAAAAGGCAGCAGCCCACAGGTGTGACAAATGTGTCTGGCTTCAGCAGCCATCAGTGCAGGCAGAGAGGAAAAGGGGCATGTGGGGCATCTTTCCATTTTGTGTCACAAGTTACTGGGTTTATCTGCAGAGGCTTCTGGACATGCATAAATGCGGCTGGCACAGAATAAGGTGTGGAGAAACAAGCACATGCCATGGATACAGTCCCACCAGGAACAGTCCAGCTTTATCCTCCACAGCACTGCTACACACAGTGGGAGCAAACATAACTGGTGCAGAGCATTTAATACAAACAGCTTGGATCTCCTTATAAACAGGACCCTCTCTCAAACCTCCTTCATATACCTTCAGATAAGTAGCACTACCTAGTGTACAGCTGCTTTAGTATACTCAGGCACCTACTGTAACTGTAATGCATAATACATTACATTTTGCATTTTTTTTCAGTGGCTGGTAGGGAAGAGATTCTGGGTTTTTAAAATCAGGTTCATTATTCTCAACCATTCACTGAATAATTTCTGTGAACAATTTCCAGTCTTATTCAGGTGAAATTTGTTGCAAATATTTGGTATTTTAAATTCTACCTGGGTTAATTGGTTGCATAGGTCATGCACTTGTCTGCATATCTTTGATTGAAGGAGCACTGTGCTGAGATATCAGATTTTCTGTGCAATAACTATAATAAATTCAAGATTCATTATCCATAAATATTCTGTGACATTTGCTCTAAATTTTGGCACAAGGTTCTGATAGCAGACCCCTGCATTAGAAGGACCATAGAAAGAAAGCAAAACTGAGAAGCAAAGCACAGCATGTTCAAAAGCCTCCAAGTGAATCAAAGAAATCGTTGGGGGATGCTTTTATTTTTACAGCATCAGTCTGTTACCCTTGATATGTGGCAGAATTGCATCCCCTTTCTGGGTACGAAGCTTTCAAATTATATGTTCGTGCAAAAGACATCCAGAGGGATGACAGAGATTTGCATCACCCACGGAGCACAATTTGCCTCATAACGTGGACATGCACCCATATGGGCCATTGAGGGGGAAGTGGCAGCTGTCACCGTGCCGGGGCCCACGCTGCCACAGGCTCTGCAGATTGACCCTCCAGCACTAAGTCCCTGCTCCATCTCAACCTCCACTGGGATAAAATTCAGCCCCTTCTCTCAGCCTTCTCTCCCTACTCCTTACTTTTCAGGTTCTAAACAGGATGGATTGCAGTTAAGAGATCCCTGTAATCTCTCTTTAACCATTTCCATATGACAACTGCTTTGGACCCCCACAGCCGAATGAAAAGGCCAGAAGCCTTGGCTCTGTTGGGGGGTGGGTGCCCCTGGGGAAACATATGTAAACAAAGCCCAGCTCTGTAGCCTTTTGCACCTCTCTCTCTTTTCCCATTCTTGCTTGGATCTCAGGTGGAATTAAAGGGATTAAAGCTGAGCGTAAATGAGGCGAGTGTGTAAAATGACTCCTTTCTGAACCAAACGGCATGTTCCGTGCTGAGGAAATGAGATGCCCATTTAAATCTCATCCATCCACCGCCTGTGGCCACCACCATGTACCTGCCTACTTAGCCCAAGGGTTAATTAATTGAGGCTTCAATGCACTATTGCAAGAGCATTATTGCATTTGATACTCTACATCTGTGATTTAAAACTCTTTCAGTCCCTTGTCAGCAAGGGAGGGTTTTAACTAGGAAATTAGCATTCAGATAAGGGTACGCTCTATTTGCTTCTGAAAGGAAGGAAATATTAAGGATGCTGGTGCACAAACCAAGCTGTAATATCCTGTCCCATCCTAGAAAGGGCTCTTGGGCCCCACTTCCCAAGGGGACACTCTGTACAAGGGGAATAGAACATAGCAAAAAGGAATTACAATTTTCAGTGGAAATACCATAAAGTAGAAAACAGACAACCAATTGTGGTTTATTTTTCAGAAACTTCTCTTATTCTATGATAATTACATGCTTCCTGTATTGACACCTGGCTCATTTTAAACACCCAATCACCCAACCAGCTTATATCCATACTATATTTCAGTCTTCTCATGGACTTTGTATATTAATATTACTCCCCATCTAGATAAGAAGATTTTAATAATAACTTTTATTTTCTCTAAATAAGCAGAAAAATAATCATTCCTTGTCTTCACATAATGTCCTTGCATTATACTCAATGGCATGTGTGTGTAATCCCCAATCATTGAAATGAAACACACATTTTCCAGCAATAAAACACAATAGTTTGGGATATGAAGTGACAAAGGAAGTATCCAACCGAAACAGAAAGAATTAAAGGTAGAAAGAATGCAATTTACCCAACCTTGAGTCTAGCTACCAAACTTCAAAACTGTGAGAAAAGTGAAGGCCATTCACGAGCTATGGTGATTGACGCAGCAGGTCACCTTGCTTCAAATTTCTGATTGCAAGAGGACTGCTTAGTTAACATGGAGCTTAATTCCTCTCTCTTTTGGAAAGGGCCACTTGCACAAGAAGAATTTCAGAAATAGGGCCATTCAGAATCAGTTTTATCTAGAACCATGCCAAAATCACAGCAGGCTCCTGCTCTGCCCCTCCAGTGCAGAGATGAAAACCTAGGAATGGGTTCGGCCAAGCAAGAGGCCTGGAGTGAGATGGACAGCCACAACTACCATGCCAGGGGATGGTCCATAAAGCATTCTGCCTTGGAAAGATGGAGTTACATGACTCAGCAGCATGTCCCAACCAAATAACTGCTATTGCTGTTTGCTGGTGTTGCAATGATTGATCTATTTTGAAGTTCATTCCCTCTCCAGGATGTCACATAATTTTGTTGAAAATAAAGGTCACAACGATGCCCTCTTCTTCCACTCTCCTTGGGGAATTGGGGTGGTCCTGCAACATCCAGTGTGCCTGCACTGTCTGTCACTGAAGTATGTCACAGGATGAAGCACAGCAGCTGTGTGTCCGAGCACAGCAACAGTTGCACGGATATCTAAAACAGGAAGTGCAGATTAACTTGTCCAGTTGAAACTACAGGGGGAATTTAGGAAGACAGAATGCAATCAGCCAGGACACTGAGGTTAACACAGTTAATCTTGTGGAAAGTGCAGTGGGACCTTTAATAACTGCAACTGGTCAAGGCCTCAGTTTTATGTCTCATCCCAAAGATGGCACTTCCCAGTGTTTGGTGGTGCTGTTGTGGCTGGAGGAGGGGAATAGTGCCACCTACTGCAACAGCATCATCTTTCATAACACCTGGGCTCACCTGAAAAGTGTCACCAGCATCTTGGATTGTCTGAAAAAATAGAGTGCTAATTAGAGTTTTTACTGGTTTTCATTTATAAGTGGTTTGCTCCTCCTTAGGACGCCTTTCATCTATTAGCTATGATGTCTGACCTTGGCAAGCAGAGTTGTTAGGTGGGGGATGGCCAAGCACTGTCTCTGAGGGTTAATCTATTATCCCACCAGGCATGAGGATGGGAGCAACCAGTGCTCTTTTTGACATGACCAAGTCATGTCACTTTTGTCTGAGCTTCTTGACAGACAGCTCTTAAGTATTTCACAGGGCTAATTGTCATCGACTTAAGAAGCTTGTTAGATGTTTGCACAAAGGTTTTTTATCCTTTCAACAATTAATCTTTGAACTACAGAGCTTAATAAGGCACTATGAACTTCACTGTGGTATTTTAACAAAGCACTGAGACTGCTGTATGCAGTTCAGGTTTATGAACAATGACACAGGACTTTATTTAGCAGGAGGCAATCTATCCTCTGTAAATCAAATATCTCTAAGCCAGCCTCAGAACAGTGGTGGGCATAAATCAATGTGTTGTCAAGCAGGCCATATCTAGTCTTTAAGACATATGTCTATTCTGTATCTTTCTTTGATCCATGGGGCATGCACACTGTTTTACTACAGGGAGCATTTAATGAGCCCAGGTTTCTTAGTAATCCCTGTATTCCTGGTATAGCTCTTTAAAGTAGGACTACCTTTTAAATTCTGTAAATACATGCATATTTTCTGATACCCGCTGCTAGTTCTGATATTCTACCCACAGTGCAGAGGGTACCTGCAGAAATGTTTTGATATGAGGCATAGTGCAGAAGGCTTAAAAGCAGCAGGAACGTTGTATATTTACTCTCCTCAGATGCAAAGAAGATACAAGCTCCTGTGTGTGCGCTATATATTTGTTGCAGAGGTTAAAAAGAAGACAACATGATTAAAACCAGAGGAGTGATTCCAAAAATTAGGAATAAGGACCAGTCCCACAAGGGCTTAAATACGCTCTCAATTCTGATAGAAAAAGAGAGGATCTTGAGGAAGCTCATGTTATATGCCTGCATGTTTATATAGGGTGTGATTAACAGAGAAGAAACTAAAATAGGTTATCAGATGAAGGTCTACATCCTGTGGCTTAATCAAGCACAGGGCAGAGAGGAAAGTACCTAATACTCCAGAGATGAAATGGTTTCATGAGAGCCACACCCCCGAAGTTGCCTTTTTAGAAAGTGTAATAGGACTTTTTCAGTTTCATAAAGTATCTTGATAACTGGAAAGTGCCAGTTAATGGTACAATGTTCCAACTATGAATTTTACAAAGATTAATCTACCCCTTTAGGATCCAAAGGAGCCAATCAAAAGCTGCCCAGTCTTCGATGTTTTACAGTCTCTGTGGGCAAAAAGCTCAGCTGAAACTACCGTTCAACATCCTAAACTGTCATCTTCATCTTCTTCTAGCATAAAAATACATATTTTTCCCCATAATAAAGATTTTTTATAATAGCAATAAAGTAACTCTAGAGAACATGGTTGTCTTGAGATAGCTTAACTGTGTGTGGTACCTCATAACACCCTGGGGACCCAGCCACCTGATAATATTCTCTTTCTTTACCATGCCTTCCTTAATTAGGGAGTGAAGCCAAAAGGTCAGTGCAGGATAAAAATGTAAATCTCAAAGTTTTCATGCGGACCCTAACTCCACATCATAAAATATATATATAGTATGCTCATCACAAAGCTTTGTACATTAGCAGATAGAAAGTGTAATGTTTTATATTCTCAACATTTTAGTGTTTTAGTGAGACAACAAATAAAAGCCTTAGGTTCTTCTGTATAAAATTAAGGCTTTCTTCTGCAACTGATAATTACTAAATTATTAATTTATTCTCTACGTACAAAATCTTCTTTAGCCTTGTACTTGTCTTTTACAAATATGACATATGATAAATATAATAGCTTCAGAGTATTTGGGAATACCTAAGATTTCCTTTATTTTGCTCTCACATACCAAATACCATGCGTGCCACTCTGGAGAGACACACAATATGGTACTACCATCTTCTCATTGTTATTCCAGTTCTCCAATGAAAGAAAACATAATTTCATTTCCAGATCTTATTACTACATTTGAGCATTGATGTCATAATAAACAACATGCTTTGGCTGTTTATCTTGGTTCTTTCATTATTTGCTGTGCTCCTTTCCAGTTACCTCCTGATGATAAAAATATACCTACATTCAAACTGTATATATTTCTGCTTATTTAAAAATAGGTATATTTTTAAACTCCAGTCTCTGTTCTTAACCTGTTTTTATCAAAAGTGATGGTTGCAAACCAGTAAATATTCAATAATCAATGTAACAGTGCAATTCTGTTAGGGATCCAATTATGTGTTTTTTCCCTTCTCTGATTCTAGGTAAATAAGTGGACAAGACATATGTCACCCTGACTGACATTTGACCAGCTGATCTGGATTTAGATCAGATGGACAATAAAAGAAATACAATCATTTTGCCCCTCAGATCTTGATTCCCTCTTGTCTTTAAAATAGCAGTGTTATACTAACAAAGCATATTTGTTCTCAGAATTGCAGGTACATGATTTTTCTGGATATTCAATGGTGAAACATTTACTATTCTCATTTTTTATGGCATCATTGCTATGAGTGACACCCTATCTGTACCAGAACCCAGAAGACTTCTCATTAGGCAGTATATTGAAGTAGGTAGCTGTTTTACAGATTGGCTCTAAAATAAGAGAATGTACTTTCCTTATGGTTCAGCTACCTGTTAAGGAATAAACAGCTACCTTTACAATTTTTACATAGGTTTTCTGACAGCCAAAGTTAACTAAAGGTATCACTCTGTCTGGATGTTTATAAGCTTGTTTCATCTATTATTCAGATACATCACTTACATAATACTTTCCGTAACGCGTTGTGGTTGATACGTTTGTACACCATTTTTGTATGATTTAAAGAACAGGCAGCTCAAGAATCTACTTCCTAAGTGCTGGTTGCCTTGTGTTATCCAGTCTAAAAGTTCCTTCAATTCAAGATCTTTAGATCCTTCAAAATCAGATTCCTGTTTCTATTCACAAGCACAGTAGACTTCAACAACATAAGCACATCTAATGGACCTCAGCTCTGAACTGAAGGAGGACAGACTCTGTTTCATTACCCTGTCTCCATTTCCATTCTGAATCTTCTCTAAATTGCTATGCAGTGTGATAATTGTTTCTTACAGAGTGGGCAATTGCTTCACAGGAAACTGAAATGGTACTTCAAATAGTTTGGAAGAGGCCACCACTCCTTGTTATCAGCTGCAGGGCTGGCAGCAGCAGAGAGGGCTAGCAGTTGCTGCTGGAAGTCTGGAAACTCTCCAGACTCTCTGGAACTCTCCATTCAACCCACAGAATATTTCAGCCCTTGCCTGCAGTTTTAACATTGAAAAAATGTAAAAGTGTAAATTGTGTACCTTCCATTCTGCTGGGTTTGTGTTCTGATGTGCTGACAAGCAGAAATTCCAGTAATGCTAGGAAGAGGTTAAGAACATAATCTATAATTAAAACAAGAAAGTAGAAGACAGCTGAAGGAAGAATTTTTTTTTTCTGTTCNTCTCTTTAAAGAGACGAAAACAGTCCAAGAAGTCCTATCCTGTGCACTTTTCAAAAGGATCTTTTAAAAGGATGTGAACATCCCCCTGGATTTCAGGTCAGGGCAAAGTGTTCCAGAAATTGACAGGATATTGGACCATGAAATTATTTTCCTGTCATTTTATCCTCATCTCTTGTTTTAGAAGAAACAAAAACAACCAATAACCTGTTTTCAGGTGTTGAAAAAATATTTCCATTATGCTTTCTAAGTGCATGAAAACGTAACAGAGTTTGTTTTTTGTGCATTTTTGCTTACCTATACAAGATCAAGGGAGCCTGAAGCATTAGGACCCAATACTGGTACTAGGAGGGTTATGACAGCAGTTCTGATGGCAAACTTCACGTTTTTGGTACCTGTTGAGGTGATGGTGCATCTGTGCCTCAAGTTTTCCCTACTGTCCCTCAAGATGAGGAAAACACTAATCCTGATGATTCAATACATCTCCAAAAGAGACAACACAAAACAAGCTGTATTTGTTTTCTCCTTTTCAAGGGACACACCTTTGAATTCAAACCATTATCTTCACAACCCAAAGTATAAAGCCCATCATATAGGTCCTTTATGGTGACAGGTCATATTCCTAACTCTAGTCAACAGTGGCTTGTTAAACATTGTTTTCCAGAAGTTAATTACTCTTTGGTGTAGCTAAGAAATTAGGATTCCAGTTGCATTTCATGGGCAATGGGAACTATGTCTCTTGTCTAATTAAAATCCATTTTGGTAATGCAGAGCAGAAGAGGCAAATAGGCCTCAGATTTGATTTGAAGGCCACTGATTTCTTGTGTGAGGATCTGATAGGGAGCTGTTCTATGTTTAGCAGCATATTCATCATGTAGAGGAGATGAATTGTGTAAAACTTACTTAAATAACGTGTGCACACTCTGAGGTACCTATGTGTTTGAGGACAAAGAGGTGAAAGAAAGTGAAAATATCCTATTAAACCTAATTTAAGAACGGCTTTAGCATTTGTGAAGTGTAGGGCCTCATTAAAGCCACCATTCCTGGAATCCAGGCAAAACACTTTGTACAATTCAATTGTTGTTTCTACAACTAATTATTTTTATTTTCTAATATATGCCTTGTGCCATGAGCAAAGAGCAGATTTTTCCCCCCATTCCATTTAGCACAGCTTCAAATGCTTACAATAAAGGTGAGTGCATTTTACTGCTCTTTGGCTTCAGCTAATTTTGTTCTATAACAAAACCAATTAGACTGGTGTAGTCCCAATTTTTTTCCCTTCATTTCCAGCTGCTGAACCTGAATCTCTCTCAAAAGTACTTTATTCCTCAGCCACAATATTTTTTTAATGTCATAATCAATTGATTGTTGTTTGGTTTAAATAGAAGAGATGAGAAAGCAACGGAACAGGCAGCTTCAGAACAAAAATTGGAACATGAAGAGACACTTCAAGTCTTTGCTTTTCTACTGATGAGGCAATCTCTATTTATGAAAAATAAATTAATTCCCTGCTTATGTTTGCTGTTTTCCTAGTTATATGCATTTTCACCATTAATTAATGGAGAGATGAGAGACTACAGAACAACAAGCCCTATTCCATATGAATGGATGCTTGGGCTGACTGAATAGCTATTCTCCTTCAAGCATTGTTTTAGGTGGTGGCTGCATCAAGGATAAGACTCTTTCTCCCTTTTTGTGGTGTGTCCTGAGCAGCCGCTAGAGACCTAGCCATGCATCTAAATAAAGGGTAGAAATCTTACCAACAGGCAAAACATCAGTATGGCAGATAATATAATGTTCTGTATGGAAAAAGATAACAAATCCTCAGTTTGCTTATTTGAAAAAAACAATTCTCTATAGAGACTGTCAGAGAGAGACAAGTTCTTTCTAGCTGTTCGGCTCCAATGCATGTTTAGTGCAAATGGATATGTTTGACTACTGGCCTGTCTTGAAATTCTTCCTCTGTAGGGCTTTTGTCTAATTTAGATGTCCATTTCATACTGTAAACAGGTGCTGTGTCTTTGTCTTTTGTTAAAATAGCAAGGGGTCAGAGGGAGAGCACCTAGCCTTTTACCACCGGTGTGTGTTGCATGCTAGTTAATTGCTACAGTATTAAACTCTATTTTTGGTAGATCCCAAGCAAATTTCATCCCTTTGCTTAAGATCTGGCTAAAAGCAGTAAGAAGCTACAGTATCTTCAGATTTCCTGAGAAAACAGTGTGCAGTGACTGGAGAAGGGGAGATCTTCCATACCGCTATACTCACGCTTTACATGCTAAAGTCTTGTTAAGTTTTGAAAAAAGTTCCACATAATGCTAAAACACAATAAAGATCTTTAGGAATGACAAAGTATATCTAAAAACCTAATATTAACAACCATAACAATCTATCCTAGCATTAAAATGAAGGGAAGAATAAGCAGCTAGAGCAAGTTCCTTAAAAATGTGAGACTCCTTTAATCCACATAAGCTTGTCACAGAGCTGTGTAATAAAGCTAAGTCATGTGAATTTGTAGTTAAAAGATGAACCAATTAGAGACTGAATAATTTGTGATATAACTGATAATAGGTCAAATGAAGGTTATTCCAGGAAATGGACTTGACTTTGGAAAGAACATTGGATATTTGCAGGGCTAGCAAAAACAGCTTCTCAAATTAGAGTGTTAGTAAGCAGTGAAAAGAACAGAAGTGCATCTCATTAAAAACAAATATCAGGGTATATAAGGGTACAAAATCAGAATACAGGACTACAGCCAGTGAAATAGAACAAATATAGTGAGGAGGGCAATATTCCATGTATGATTTGAAAGAAATCATGCTTAGTTTTCATTCAAATGTAGACTTTCCTTTTAAAAAAGGAAGATGTTTACGTATGCATTTAGTATTTAAATAATGCAAAAATCCAGAAGAAACAGGTCAAAATTGTGACTCACTTATTCTCAAAACATGAAAAATACCAAATATATGACAAAGAAAATCATACCAAATGACCTGCAGCACAATAAGGGCAGTATCTGCTGGTGGGCTTCCAGAAGAAGTCTTCCTCATGAGAAGATTGTGTTGACAAGTCTCTCTCCGGTTTACTTTTCAAGAAATAAACAGCAAGGCGCCTAGATGAGTTTGAAAAGACATACATATACACAAGAAAATGGACCTCCACCTTCTTATGGAACCTGTTTTGCCTTCTGTTAAAAAACTCACCATGCCTACCCCTGGGTGAACATTTTATGCACAATTCAAGACAAAACCACTCCTGCTCATGAGATGACACAAGGGAGGTATAATGTAAGAGGAGGCAGTATAAGGCACAATAATTTTTATTTAAAATTCCACAAAATCACTAAAAACCCTTTAAATATATACAGGTACATCCAAATATGTCAAAGTCACAGTTCTCATCTTGACTGTAAATACAAATGGAGAAACCATCCTTTCTCATACCTAGGCCTGTGAGAAATACGTTTTCATGTGGGAAGCACAGAGACCTGTACATATGCCACAAAAATCTAAATAACACATACTATTTTTCTTCTATGACCACTTTGAAATTTTTTCTAATTTTGCCATTGTTCCTAAAGCTACCTATTTCTTTGCCGTGTGTCCTGGGGCACAATGCAAAAATGTGTATTCTA
>VZTT01011254.1:115441-134735 GCA_013400855.1 Buphagus erythrorhynchus | reverse complement strand
CAGCAAAGGCAGCAGTTCAACAGCCTGAAGTGAGAAGATCCAGCTCCAGTTTACCAGCAGCTGTCTGAAATCGCCCCCTCAAATTCTCACTGAAGAGCAAGACCTAACATCAATAACCTTGCCTTAGCATTCTTTAATGTGCATACCTTGAACCCTTTATTATTCCTCTTCTGCTCTGTTGCCCCACGTCTGAAATGGATATTATGCCACACTTGATGGGGAAACAGGCCCTGAGATACCAGCTACTGAGTTGAAGTCGTGCATCAACAAGGCTTCCCAAAATCCCTTGAATATCAGTTCATTCCCGGTATTTTTGAATGCAGTGTATAATCTAGGTCTATTATTCACTTCTGGTTGGATAGATATGTTTTCTGTAGCTATTACTTGAAGCATTACCATCTCCTGTCTGCCCCTTATGTGCCCATGGCTAAGTACCAGCACCAGCTGTCCTGATCAAGGGATGCCAAGAGACACTTCGAGCTCCTCCTGAAAGTACACAAACATGTGCTCACCCCTATTATAAACACCCCGAAAGATGCAACAGAAACAGGTCAAAGCCAACAGACCTCTTTCCAAAAAAGGTTTTTTTTGGTTTGATTAGACCCCTGAGATTCAGTCCCAAAGAGACACACAGAGGGCATTAAGTCATATATCACAACACTGAGGTGCAGTGCTTTCCTTTTTATAGGTTAAAGGCTTAAGTCACATACTTGATTCAATAAAGGCAGTTAACTGACATTAAAATTTTAATGAAAGAACTATGAAAAAAATGTTAAAGAACTCAAATCAATTAAAAAAAATCTATTTTAGAAATTCCTTTGTAATTTAAATTTACTGGGAGGTGGGGTTGGGGGAGAAATAACCCCAGAAGAAAATAGTTATACTTTTCTTGAGATTATGCATCTTTCACCAAATACTTAAAAAGAAATCTCAGTTCTTATTTGTAATAACAAGAGATTATCAGAGTCCTTGATTTACTGTTGAAGTCTGCAGTGAAGTTTCATACCTTGAGTGAGGTGCAGCCTAATCCCTGCATGTGATTACATTTAGGAGTGAGAGGGAGGTATGCAGGGGGTAGGGAGAAGCAATTTTTATTGAAGACAACGCTTCAGGCAGCCCTGGAGCAGAGTGGATCCAGTTTGAAAAGAATTGGCAACCCTAAAACTTTTTGATAAGATAAAAATTCATTGATGTTGGCTCACACTAGGCCCACTTCAACTCTTCACTTGTCCTCTGTGTTTCCTTGGCATATCTGTTCCTTTCCTCTATCTGCTTTAGCATAACTTTATTTTTCTCTTTTATCTTTAGCTAACTGCACCCAGGGACTGGAGGGATTGATTTTTTGTTTTGACTTATTGTTTGAAGATCTGTAACTCAAAGCAGCTTCTTGCGCCTCTGATGTCTGAGCCCGAGCAGTATAAAAGGTAAAGCTCATCCTGTGTACCAAAGTGAGCAGGGATACCATTTTATAATCAGTCATCTGTGTTTTATTTTGCCTTTTGGGGAGGAAAACTATTTTGAGACTTTATAAGCAATAATGCTTTAAATAAATATTCTCATGGCAAATACTGCACATGCCAGTTCCCCTTTTAAAGACAGACAGCTATTGCTTACTACTCAGGGGAAGAAAAAAAAACTTCCTAATTAAAGGAGGCCATAATACATCAGAAGACATTTCGAGCATCACGTCACACTACCAGCAGCCTATTGCAGCCAAAATGTTACCATGCAAATATAAAAATGCTCTCGCTCAGAGATGCGCTGCCATGAGGCCAGCAAAAATCCCCGCTGGGAGGGGAAGGCAGGAGACAGGGATGCGCTCCTCAGTGCTGCTCATAAACAGCCATCACTCATTGCCACGTTAATACCACCATCCCGAGACACGGAGGGATCGAGACGGATTTTTGCTGGCTTCCTCTGCCTTCTGAGGGCCAAACTCTGGAGATTTCTCTTTTTCCCAGGCAATTCTTCCCTCCCCCCACCCCCGGACAGAAATGCCTCTGGGCTGTTTTAAACAAGCGGCTCCAGGACACAGCACCTGGGTTTCTCACTGCACATGCACATTTCTGTATTGTGGAAAGCCGATAGTCATGGCACACACGCACTTTGTTTACGATCGCCAGTCTCTGCTATTCCCTGAAGTTGCCCAGCTTGCTGAAATATGGTTACATATGCAAACATTATCTCCCAATTGTAACCTCATTTTCTGCTCTGCTGGACAGCGTGACCAGCATTTGTCATCTTGCCGCCCCCGCCCGCCACATCATTCATGTGTCTATAATTGTCATCAAGATGTGGCATGTCAGCAGGACTCCCGCGTCCACTGCTCCCCATCTCCACGCAGTCACTCAGGTAACAAACCCATAATCTCACCCTGTTTTCATGATGGTTGAATTACACATAATTGTTTCTGCACAGTGATTGATTTCTGCCTGAATAGAGACCTCTGCCTTTTTTCAATGCGAGCGAGTGGCAGCCAAGTCTCTCCATCTAGGAGGAGGCAGCAGCCTTTGAAGAGATCAAAGCCAAGGCCGCGAGCAGTTGTGCGCCCTGGGAATATGGAAAGCCTTTATGCTCTCAACCCCATTTCCAACATCATGTTGGATTGCAGCTGCATTACATTCTGCCAGCATTCTTAATGCTTTTAGTATTGACTCTGACATCACCGATAGCTGTTTTAAAGTAACAAAAGCTGAAGGATGACTTATTTTCACAACTCCATAATTGGAACATGCAAAGTTAGGGGAAGGGAGCATTTGTTTTTAATCTGAGATACAAAAGAAAGCACAGAAAATTATATAAGTTCCCCAAAATTAAAAACACGTTTTTCATATGGAAAGAACAGAGGGGGCATTTTTATAGCCTAGACCACACAAAATGAACTGATTATGCACATGCTTTTTCAAGCCTAAAGGCTGAAAAAAAATACAATTGGGCAAGCAAGTCAAATTGGGAAAAAATATTGTGACTCACGGAATGTTTAGTGACTTTTAGCACCTGATGCAAGGGAAAATAATGCAGATACCCAGGCTGTTGTCTCCCCTCTGCAGCTCCTTGTAGCAAACTGACAGTTGTTCACTTACCTTAAAACAGACACACATGCACATGGCAGACAAACACTAAATCTCCATTAATTATCTAAAAAGATAAATAGTGACCTAAAAGTATAACATACTGCAAAGCTTTATTTAAGACTCCCTCTCCTCCAGTCATACAGACAATTCTTGGGCTGCCTTAAAACTACTCTTGCCACAATATTGTTTTCAGGGGCATCAAATGCTCCCACACTCCTCTTATCTGGCTTTGCTAGTGAAAACAAAAGTAAATTTCTATTAAGATTATCCTGAATTTTAATTAAACATAAATCTACATTACCCTGAAAAAATATTTCCAGTGAACTTTAAAAACCTATCAGCAGAAAGGAGGGAGGATAAGGAGGATGTAAAAAGCAAGAGCCCAGGAGGGCACAGCAGCTGAACCACTGTGTGCATGTGCTGCCCAGTCTGAGCATCAGGGCGACTTTGACAAATATTTTTATTCATGGTAAAACCACTGAATAGGAGCCTTTTAAGAGCAGTAATTTTGAAATATGGTCCTGCCGCTACAGTGTGTGGAGTGGTTAGGAAGGCAGAATGTGCAAATAAAGTATAAGCTGTAAAGAATTAAACATTATGAGCACCCATGTATTAGCAATAAAAATAATTTCCTCTTAGCTGTATCGTTTCTGTTCACTGTTCTAACACTCCTTTCCTCTCTGTAGTCATTAAAACCCCGACTCAAAGACAACAGCAAAGGGATCTGGCCTCCCTCCCTATGGACACAGAGCTTATGTCCCTGTCATTTCAAGGCTGGGAAACTGTCTTATTTTCACTTTGAGTGTTCCTTAACACACTATACTGAGGCTGAAATTAGAGTCAAACATAGCAAGCCCTTTTCCAAGATGTAAAAGCTTACTGTCTTTTTAGTATCAGGACAGAAGTCTTTTCTGTTGTAATCCAAGGTTGTGGAGTTTTTTCCTACCTCTACTCTCCTGCCATCCCCAGCAAATTTACTGCTTCCTCTGCACAGCCTACTTTTTAAAATCAGGACTAATTCTTTGTGACTCTGGTGTTCACTCTGATCAGCAGAGGGATGCTTGTAAAGCAATACACAGGGAAGAGTGGCAAGATACAGGGAGCTGAACCCATCACTGTAAACAGAGAAGTCTGCTGCCATTATCCGCAGGACAGCTAATTCAACTTCTGCCTATCCCACAAGGAATCTCAAGTCTTTGGAAATGAATGCCAGTCTCCAAAAACCGAGCAAGTAACACGCACAGCATTGCAAAGGTCTCTAAAACACACACCACTATGAAGACACAGCAGAAGAATAACTTCTACATGATGTTGCAACCCTACCTTTCAACGTCAAACCATTACTATAATGAAAAAGTATGTTTTACTGCAATTACTGCTAATTTTTCCCTTCCGGGGACTTCTGTGTTCATTTACAGAGGATTCCCTTACTACTTGATACTTTTTCTCAAAAGCTTGCTCCTGCTTTGCAGCTATTCAGTGAAACCCAAGAGACCAAAAGAGGCACCTGAAGGCTGTCTGCCAGGTTTTCACCCTGTGCAGCCCACTCCATAACCTGCACAGGCAGCATTCTGTGCCCAAGCAGAGGCACAGGTTTTTCTCATGTAGGATTCTTTGGTAACCACATTAGAGAGAGCCAGCGACCCTGACAACCAACCTCACCAGCTCCTGAAATCAGGAACTGAAATCCCTTCAAGGTGACTACCTGCAGGACCACAACAAACCGAGTTTTAAGTTTGGCTGTGGTGCTGGAGACCGTGCAGCCACCAGCTGTGGTCCCAGTGTATCAGCTGTGGCTACAGAGGTGTGAAGAAACAAAAGAAGAAGCCACAGATGACCCGGATAACCCCGGCAGGGCAATGGCACTGGGGCACACTGCCTAAGCATCATAGATAGGAAGCTGAGAGCTCCAGTGAACACAGCCTGGCTGCACTGTAGTGGATTAAATAGAAGATATTTCAGCATGCCCAGGAAAAAGTTTAAAGCTTCCAGCTGCAAATGAGCCAGCACCTCTTTGCAAACCATTCTTCCCACCAGAGGCTGCCGAGGCACAGGGCACAGACATCACAGAGGCCTTGGCAGGTGCCCACCACGGCTGGAAAAGGAAGATAGATGCCATTGCTGCCGAGATGCCATCCCAAAAAGCTGCTCTGAGGTCTTCCCACCCCCACAGTAAACAGCAAAACTCCCACCAGGCCAGTGCCAGGGCAGCTGACAGAGAAACCCTGGCTGGTCATTCCTAGCACATTGTGTGCAAGAGCTGTGAATCAATGGCAGGTTCCCAGGAGAGGAGCACACCATGCTCATTATCTAATTGTGTTTGTACTGAACTTCTGAGAGGGAGGGAGACAAAAATGGGGGGATGAAAATAATGATGCTGAGGACAAACAGCCTGCTCCCCTGCAGGGAAGAGAGCAAACAGAAAACCAAATGGGAAGATATGGGTGCTGTTGTGTTGCAGGAAGGGAAAATGAGAAAAAAAAAGTCTGTTTTTGGAAAAAACCTTTTTTGGGCTTATTTTCTTAGGCCCCTTCTGGCTTTTATGTAGAACCTTCAGTAGACTGTTTGCTCCTTCATTCAGAGGCTAGGTATGAAACACAGCTACAGCCAGCACTGACACAAACTTTCTTCCTATCTGCACTGGCTTTAATCCTCTTATTTTTCCTCCCTCTACCACACACATCTCAGTTTTTACTTACTCAGACTTCTTGTTTGCTTTCATAAAAAAAACTAAAGCCAAAACCAACCTAAGAAACATATGTTTAGAAGCGAGCTGTCTTTCAGGTGAATTCCCAAAGTGAACTCAGGAAATACATTTTGTTCCCACCTCTGCCATCACCTTCCTCTAAGACTCCAAACAAATGTTGCTTTTTCGGGTCCTCATTTGCAGAAGTCTCCTCCCAGACTGTGCCTTTGCTTTTGGGAGTGGAGTGGAGGAAACAGAGGACATTCACACACACACACACACATAACCCTAGTGCCAGCGTGGGCGCCAGGGATACTTCCCAGGAATCTGCCGGCAGTCACTGACACACCGCAATTTCCACGGGTCACGTCCTCATGTTACACTCTAGGTTGGGCAATTATACACAGAATTTACCTATTTCATGCTTAATTGCACAGGCACAAACTTTTGCTCCAGCCCCTAAACAGTTATAACTTACCAGCAGCACTTATGTTACCACAGGCACCTCTGCCAGTCCTGGTTTAACCTCTTAGGACCAAACCTCAGCCACTGGCTTAACTAGCCATCCCTCCTGGGAGAACCCAGCAGAGGAGAGAGAGGAAGCACAGGTAACACAAGAAAGGCCAAAGTCAGCCCATGGCTGACTTGTGAGCTATGGGCTCCTGGGCTGTGACACGCCACCTCCAGAAGAGAAACGCAACACCCACCTGTAGGCTCTACTGCTGACTGAACATGAAAAAATAATTTGTCCCCTAGATGTTGGCCAGAGAGATTCATTTAATGGAGAAGGGCATTTTTTGTGCAGTAAGCACTACTGTATAACTATCCAACTATTTACTTGGAGTCCTGGAAGACAAACTTCACAAACCCACCACTGAGATCTCCTTCTCCTAGGAAGTCTGCCTGTGCCCCAAACACAGGGGTTTCTGAACCAGCTTTGGTTCAACGTTTCCCAACTGAATATTTATTGTTCTGCCCCATTAGCCTGCATTATTCTCACTTACACACATATCCTTGGAAAGAAAAAGCAATAAAAGGAAGGATTTAAAATGTCAAAGAAAGAGAGAAATCTCCCGACACAAGTTGTTTTGGAAGCACCCTTGAACTAAAAAAATGTTTCAAGACAGCATTTTGACCAGCTCTCCTACAGTATGTTAATGTTTCTTTATTACAAAGTATGAAGTCATCCTCTTACAGGTCACTCTGATAAGAAGATTATATTTGCCAGTTATAAAAAAAAAAAAGTGTTTGCAATATTGCTGTCAAACTATCTGGGGAGTTACCTAATAAATTAGCATTTTCTTGTGGTTCTTCTATTCCAATCCTTCCTTCTGAAGATTTACATCTAAAACAGGATCGCTGCTCTATTATCTTAGAAATATCCTCAAAACTGAGATAGGAAAATAAAGTCTCAGCAAAACCTGAAAAATACACACAATTAAGAGTTAAGCTTTTTAAGGTTTTATTTATTTTCTTTCTCCTCTAAATCCAGTACAGCTTCCTTTTCCTCCTATAGCAAGAGTATTTAAGACATGAAATAAAGTGCAAGAAGTTTTGAGTAACAATTTTTTCAAATCCAACATATTCACTTGAAACTTATTTTTTCAAGCGGAATTTCAGTTGTGTGCAGGAGGCAATTGGGCAGTAAAAACCAGACCAAAATACAGCTCAGCATGCTACTGTCAGAGAGCAGCCAAACAAGGGGCATTCTATGGGGGTGAACTGATTCAGTCGCTCAAGTTTTCAAAAGCATACTGCAGTATGTTCAATGTACAGCTTATTGCCTCAATATGCTCACCAGCCCTCCCAGTGCCAGCTGGGTGAGCTCACTGCTCCTTCCTGTGTTGATCTCCAGCAGACTGGAGGGAACCTGGGCTGCCCCTGCCTGCCCCATCACCCTGGGCTCCCTCACCTGACCCTCGCCCACCCGTGAGCTCCCACTCCACTCCCAAAAGCTCCCTGAGAGGCTGCTCCTGCACGTACGTTTGTATTTGAAAAAGGAGGACCTGGATGTGAGCACAAGGACAGCTTTTACACTTGGCAGGGCCTAATTCACATGCAGAGGTTCAGGGGAGAAATCAGCCTCCCCCCATTTGGCGGGGTCCCTGCATTGGGTCAAGCCCAGCTATTCTCCTGCTTCATCTCATATTTTCTGTACACAAGTGTTTCTTCAGTTTAAGATACAGAAGTGCTCCTGACCAGACCACAAGGATGGAACAAGCTGCCACAAAGCCTAAACTGAGGAGAGGGCACAGATGTGAGAATGAAGCCACTCTGCAAAAACTAATTGAAGAAGATGTACAATGGAATTTTCCATCATGGGACAGAACATGGGTTGGTGGCAAGAACCTTGCTCACTGTGGGGGCACAAGGGAACGATACAAAACTGCAATGAAGGAAACACAGGACTGACAGGGAGCAAAATAAAGAGTGAGGAAAAACACAATTATCGCTTGTAACTGCGGCTTCCTGAACCCAATACATCACCACGCAAACTTCAGAAAGGAGACACCCTCAACAAATCACTGGATCATGGCATTTATGCAAGGTAAACATATTTGCATTGCTGGACACAGTTTATCTGCATTTTAGCACACTGGCAGGCAAAGGGCCTTCTCCCAGACCGTGGTCTGCTTTTGACAAGTGTTGACACCTTTAATCGTCACCTCCACATCGTACTTTTTTATGCCAGACAAAGCTTGCCAATGCAAGACTTGATAGGGATGAAGAAAGATCAAGGCAAAAAGATACGCCAGAACTGTGGAGAGACAACAGACGGTCACAAAGATAAACCTCTGAGGCAGTTTTGAAACACAGAAAAAGGCAGAAAATTGAAGAAATAGAGCTTTATAGCATAGCTAAGTGACCAGTCACAGAGAGAAAGCTCTGAGCAGCCAGTGTCACTAGGATGCCTACTCAGAAATATAGAGCCTACAGGGATAGCATTTTAGAGCTCATCGCTCTCCACCTTTGAGCCAACAAAACTGCCCAACAAAAGTCCCATGATCCCTTTCCCTGTTTTTTGAACATACATGATGAATCAAACAATTTCCAGACTGGTTTTCTTTGGACAATGACTCTGCAACCCCATCCACACCTCCGTTCAGGTCAGCTAAGGTAAAGCTGAGCTGTCATCAGTACCCACAGGATTTCAGCATCATGCCTTCCCATTCAGTGCAATCTCACTCCTTGTGCTGACACTTTGGGGCTCACTGCAGCTCCCACAAGTTCCAGGTTTCTCAGAGCAGGGCGCTGGGTACATGCAGTGCCTGGCACTGTGCTGGACATGCAGCACCAGCCTGTTTCAAACGATTTTAAAGCTTCCCCACTCAGAAAGCAAGGAGGGGAAAGGAAAAAGAAAGAAAAAGTTCACACAAGCAGCTTTCTGCTGCTCTTTGCCAAAGCAGCATTACTAGGGCTGCTTTGCACCATGAGGACATGCATATGTACCCTGCTCCTTTGAAGCACCAGCACTGTCAGAAGGTACTTCATAGGAAACACTTGCATGAAGTCCCGTGCTCCCAAGGGACTCCTTCCCTTGCCCTGGTCTGGGAGAAGCAGACCTGCCCACTGACATATGTGGCACTGTTTGAAGTACAGGGCTGGAGTACTGAAAGTGCTTGGATAGACAAATGCTTTTGGGAATTAACTGCTCTCTGGCTTGCTTAATAACTCCTAGCCAAACCAATTCTCTGGTTTATGTGTTACAGCTGGTGACAGCACTACACTTACTTTTTAAGTTGAGCTGCCCATTTTATAAATATTCAATCAAAGACCCGTAACTTTACACTTGTAATTTTTGCTGACTAAGATCACCCCATTGATTTTATGCCTCAACCTTACCTGTATCCACAGCCATTTAAAGAAAATAAACAATCATTGAGTCGACCCTTCAGTTCCATGAAAATGCTCTTCTACACAAGGGATTTGGTAACTTTGAAGGTCAAAACAAAGATATTCTAAGTCCTTCATCTCATCCTGAAGCCCCAGCAAGCAACACCATCACCAGAAGCCACGGAAGAGGAAGGCCAGCCACTTTTCCTCAGGCAGTTCAGGTCCCTTTTCTTCCCCTTTAGGAGAGCAGGCAATCTCTGATTGATTAGCACAGTTGGTGCACATGTTAACCCCCTTTTACTGTTAACTGCACTTTTAGCTCAATCCCAAAGATTCAATGAATACATTTTTATTTAAGTGCTCAATCACTTTCTTGCTGAGAGGACAGATTCCTTTGAAGTGGGAATCCCAAACTAAATAAACATATCCACAAGATCCAAGTCTCAAATAGAAGCCACTGAGTTGCTAGATTAAGTTATTCTGAATGTAATTTTCTTAAGTGAATCTAATGCTTACAAGGGGCCAGAGCAAAAGAGGAACTAATCCCCAAGTGCCTGGGCAGGAGCAGCACGCCAGGCAGCTGTGCCCCCTGCCACCAGCGTCCTGCAGAAAGGGACCAAACCCAACAGCCAGATGAGAACTGCCCTCATACCAAACATGTCTTACAACCAAAACCAGCTTGGAGAGAAATGCATGCTATCCAGGACAGGGCAGTCTGGGGTAAATGGGAGCCATATATGCACAGCTGGAGCATCACAGCACATGGTTTCCCTGCAGCAGCAGGAAGGACACAAGCTGAGGACAACCTGATTTGACCAGGTCAAGGACAGACTGCCTGGCTCCCAGCAGTGTTTCCCTTGAACCATACAGATGCTGGATCGCTGTCCATCACGTGAGAGCAGCACAGGAAATCACAGCAGGACACACACACAGACCTCATGCCACAAAATGTTCAGTGTCCACCATATTAAAACAGACTCTTGCGTGTTTGTCTCTTTGTCTTCTTGAGAAACATGGTGTTTTACTACTAGTAAAAAAAAAAAAAAAGCACATGCCTCTGATAGGACTTCAGAAATATTAGGCAGCAGTAAAATGCTTTTGTGTGGGTTATTTCCTTCCCATATCAGGAGGCATTTTCGCTAACTATAAACAGAAGTTAAGTACTCAAGAGAAGCCAGGCCTGCGGTACCCAGGCTTTTCAATGCCTGCAGGCACGCAGCACTGCAACTATCTGGAAAAAGCCTTTTCCTCTTTTGATGCCTGAACCTGTGGAGCTTCAGGCTTTCTTCTTGAGCCATATCCTCCTTGGCACTTGCAGCCCATAACAAGTTATTCTTATTAACATTTTTTCTGGGCTGGGATTAAGTTGGAAAAGAGACAGGAATGACATTTTGCTTAAACCACTTTAAAAAGTAAGCAGCAGCTCTACCATTTAAAGTTTATATTGCATCAGCTTCTAGATATAGAGAAAAAAGAGATATTTAGGACATAAACACACAGAGAATAAAAGCTCCAACTTTGATAATTTGCAGTGGGTGGAGTTTTTGATAATGCCTCTGCTCAAGCCACACACACACAATTGCTGCCTCTGCACTGAGACATCAGGAGAACATTTTGTTTTCCTTTTGCCCATTCACCATTATATAATTTGCTAATTGCATCAATGTGACAAGGAGGAAGCAGCAAAAGCTAAAAAGGTGTTCTCCTCACCAGTATGTGCCAGAGATCACGGTAACAATGAACTATACTTAAGACTCTGCCTGGAGCTCTGATTAGGAGCAACCAGACCAAGCTTCAAACAAGGACAAACCTAGAGCCACTGTGGTAACTTCTTCTGCCTCTTTTTCCAAATGGACGATTCATCTTATTAAGTGGGAGAAAGAAAACACCACCAAAACTTATCCCATGACCATTCACAGCTTGGATTTATGTTTCAGTGGCCTGACTTGTAACTTTGATCAGCCGTGGTTGCTTGAGTCAGAGCAGCTGAGAGACACATTTGCAGCAATGAGGTCCCACTATTAGTGCTGAGCAGATTCCTTTCTTTCCCTGTGCTGCCTATCCATTTGGCACGACTCACCGAGCGCCTCAGAAAATAGTGCTAAAATTCCTCCCTGGGCAAACACTAATATACTCCATCAAGTCCTGCTTCCATACAGCCAGGAAGCTTTGTGCTCCCCTGTGCTTGATTTCAAAGTTATTTAAGGAGCTAATCGGCATAATTCGACTGCACTGCGAAGCCATGCGCTGCGCTGGGTGAAGCTGCAGAGCTTTGGTGTTGGGTAAGCAGCTCTGGCTTGTGGAGCCCCTCAGCTGCCCATTCCCCCAGGCATGGGCCTGGGGTTGTGGAGGGAAGAGAGATATCTGTGACAGGACCACAGCTGCCCAAGGTCCCCAGAGCATCCTGCTCCAATGCCAACTTGGGAATCGGAGCAAAGCTTTTTGGTGGGTGATACGGAAGCAGGAGCCAAGCCACAACTTCTGCACTGTGAAAGCCTATTTCATATTGGGCCAGGGAGGTTTCAGCTGACCACAGCTCCCAGCAATTCCCTACAACTGCATAGTGAGAAGAAGCAAATTCTCAGGAAAAGACAACACAATGAAAAATCAGGTTTGTGTCCTTCTGCAGCTCCCATACATTCCCCTTGGGGCTCCAAAATTTCCCCAAAAGCAAGTCAATCAGCCCGCTTTCAGAGGAACAGAAGATGTAGCTAGGGAAATAAAACCCTCTCTCTGAGGCTCCGTAGCCACTCATTTTTGCTGTTTCTACCTTCTTCCTTCTTTTTGCCCATATTGTCCTCTGAATCTCCTGGGACATCAGCTCTTCAAATGGGAACTAACTCCATAAGCCCATGCAGTGCAGAAACACACAAAGAATATCCAAAGTTTGGACTGGTCCCGCCTTGTTCCTAGCAATCCAACTCTCTTAGAAGAATTCCTCCTCATTTTCAGATAGGCTGCATTGTGCAAATTGCCATAAAATGTTTATATATTGTATCCTCCGACCTATTTAACACATCCAGTTGCTACAGAGAGGCAGTTGAGCCTGAAGAAAAAAAAACCCAGTCCCAAGAACGCCTAAGAACAGACAAAAGGCAGGTTGTAGAAATCCCCTATCTTTCCATAGGAAGTTTAATACATGGGGAGTGAGAAATGAATCCAAAATTATCTTCTGGCTGAATTTACAACATGGAGAAATGATCCTTCTTCAGTCACCTCCTCTGTTCCCACGTTCCCATCAAAGAGTTGAAAAAGCTCTGCCACCCCAAAGCTAGTCTTCTTAACCAAAGAAAAAAAACCCACACGTTAGAAAACAAACAGCTATCTCCATCTCCCATCTTCAGTACCCCCTCGATGCTCAGAAACCACCAAGAGATATCTCAAGCACACAGGATGCACATTCACCAGGTGTTACTGCGGTTTGGTACCATCACATGCCACTTCTCCTGCAGCAAACCGACTGCTGTGCTTCCCCCCACTTACCCACCTATCTGATAAGGACACATACTGCGGCACGAGGCTCATACCTGAACGTGCAATTAACACTCTTCTGCTCCTACCAACACAACTTGGAAATAGCAAATCGGTTGCCAGTAAAATAAGAAAATTTAAAAAAAAAAAAATTAAAAAAAAATGGGGGAGGAGAATGGGGAAGACAAGACCTCTCTAACAGCAGATTTTGGAAGATTCTAAATCCTCCTTAAACACCCTCTCCTTTCCAAAAGCTGCACTGAAATTAGACTTCCATTTTTTTTATTATGGTTTATTAGGCAAGTTGTGTCTGACTATAGATTTGTATTTGTAATTTTACAAAGCAAATTCCTAAAGCATTCACTTTTTTTTAAAAAAAGGAAAGGCTTCCCCCCCACCCCCTCTAGATATGGTGATGAAAGTAACTTTTTTCCCTTTCCAGGAAAGCTTTGCTCTCCATTCTCATAGATGTCCTTGCCCTATGTCTGGACTCCATTCCCCAGCGGTGCATCCCCGGGGCAGTCTGCAGTCCGCAGGTCCTTCCAAGGTGGAAAAAAAGATTCAGCGCCCCAGGGCGCCTTTTTAATCCTGGCTAACACCTCCAGGCAACAGATGCATCAACAAGAAGCGTCTTTGTCATGCAAATAGCAGGGCGCAGGTACACACCAGGCACAAATGGCTGGGGACTACTGACACCCCAGGGGAGACCTCTGCCTCCAGTGCTCGCTGATCTCAGCTGCTCCTTGCTCCCAGCCCCAGCAGGCTGCCCTGGAAAGAAGAGGCAGAGCAAACCTGGAGGGCAGCGGCTGGGACCCCGCGGAGGTGAGCGGCAGTGCCGGAGCCGTGGAAAGCCATGGAAAGCCATGGAGAGAGCGAGCATGTCACCTCCTGAGTGCCGCGTTTTGATCTCGCGCATTAAAACACAACTGTCAGCTACGAGCCTAGCAAAGATTACAGTTCAATTAAACACAAAAATTATTTAATAACTCAAGCGTGTAGCCTTGTGGTTAAACTGAAAGAACTCCAGGCTTATGTCAACATTGCAGCCCCGCAACAGCACTGTTTTATTGAAATAGTGGTGCTGCTGTAACATGCAAGAGCAGCACTGAACTAAATTAGCCCCTCAGATGTTCAGCAGGCAGCTTTATAACTAAAAACAAGATGCGTTTTCCCCCCTTCCTCCCCTCCACCACACCCACAAAGGGCAGTTCCTCAAGTACCTCAGACAAGAGCCTCTGCAAGATGATATTGAGGGCATTGATGCCAGATCTGTAAAGAGTGGCAGCCACACGGCATGCATAAATGGAGGAAATTCTCAGTGAAAAATTAAATTGGATTTTGTTGTTCAAAGCTGCGCACCAGCACTCAGGACTTTCCTAGGAAGGTAGCACGGCAAAGAGGAGGTAAAAGAGAAAAAAGTCTGAAGTTTCCTAGTCCTCCAAAGAGCAGGTTTGAGTCTCCATGCTCTCTTGAAAAGCTGCATGCTTTTCCCTGTGATACATCCAAAAGGAAGTTTTCTGTAGAACAACGTTTACAACAACAAATATCAACAGACTGCGATCATCATGCTTCACCCTAAATGGCTGTAGGCCTCTGAACTGGAATTTATACACAAAAAACCCCCACAGCTACAGAAGGCAATATACTGCATGAGTTTTTGCATCTTTCAAATGAAGATCCATGTGTTTTCCAGTGCCAAAGCACCCTGACGTTCTGACTCCAAATATACACCAATTTAACATGTTTTGCTGCTGTCAGATTACTAGTACAGATCAGGCCACCTTCTTTTTGTTTTTGAAGTCAAATGCCACAGCTCTGAATAAAAATCAAGAATGTCAGAGAGCAAAACAATGCCATGACAGAGACCTCAAAGTAAAAAAAATCTAAGAGCCAGTAAGAGGGAAAACTGCTTTATCACAGGCAAGTAGCAGCATCCAACTTGTCCTATCACAGCACGCACAACAGCAGTGGCATTTTTCCAACACAATGCCTACAAGCAAATTGTTGCCCGCTCCACTCCGGTTCTACTAACATAATTTCCACAGCTCATTTTAACAGTGCCTCTCCATTGCTCTATATGTATACCAAGAGGCTTACAAAAATAAATGAGAATTGACTATCCAGAATCAAAAGTACATTAAAATCCATTAAACATGCATCTACAGCAATGGAAACAGAGGGACCAACCTGGAAGAATCAGTGCTTGCCACAGTGTAAGGGAAAGCTGTAACTACTGCATCATGGATGATATTAATTCCTAAACAACCATTTCAAAATTTCTGGCTGAAGATACAGAGTGTTTCAAGGCAATGCTGCCAGATACATAAAGCCTTCATGCAGACTAACTGATGGTGAAAATAAATATCAATCAGCAAAAAGCAACACCACATCTGAAGGAAAAAAAAATAAAAATCCCAATCTTCTCATCTTATTGTCATGCAACTTTAGCAGTTCTGCTTCCAGGCCTTGATTTTCCTCAACAAACGAAGAGTTAAAGCCAGAAAATTCACATCTATCCCAGTCACTAAAAAGACAGCATTTATATCATTCTGCCGTACATTATCCTACAGTAGTAAACCAGGGCTACCCCCACAAAGCCCCCAGCCCTGTTCACAGACATTAATCTCAGCTTTTCCACCGTGATCATGACCAACACCTCTAAGAGCTCTCAAACACCACTGGACAGAGGCTCTGAACAGCAGAAGTTCAACCTTCATCGTCACTGAAGCTACCCAAAAGACCCCGTTGTAAACAGACTCTGCAGACCAAACAGGAGGAAACCCAGCTTGCCAAAACCAGCCTTTGGAAGAGATAACTCACTGTTCTGGGGATGGGTGGTGACAGAGATCCATTAGGCATGTATGGGTCATTATTCATATTTGGCATCATGATATACCCAGAATAACCAGAGTATGATGGTCCCTTGCTGTATAAGCCACTGTCCGGATGCTTTCCTATGGAAGATGAAACAATGATTACATTATTCCCCACATATGCATTTCTCATGAGTTAGAGCACTCAAACAGGTACTGTGTATATATAAAAATGTTCTGCATGCAAATGTTTCCTTACTCATGGAAATTACTGCTGACAGAAAATGATACAAAATAATTTGTAATAACATTTTTTTTTTTTAGAAAGAGTTTATTCTTAAAGGAGCGAGTACTCTTGGTGAGGAGTTTATTTTTTTTTAGGAAGAGTTAATTCTTAAAGGATTGAGTACTCTTGGTGAGGAGTTTATGTTTAAAATACAGAATAGCCTCAAAATAAATAATTGTGCTGGTACTCATTCAAATAAAAGTAGATACATCAGCAATGACATCACATTTCTCAAGTAGCAGTTTTCCCCAATTTTATACATGCCTCTAGTATTTGACAATTTAGAATTATTGCCAGTATGGGTTTCCAACATCATTGTTAGGAAAGGGAGGACAAGGCTGTGATAACTAGATATAATAATTTCCTTCTCTTGCTGAGCCGATGTGTGCAGCGAACAATTCATTCTGGCTATGCTCACTGGGAACAATTAAAGGGCAGGGGGTGGCTTGGAAGGAGATCCTAACAATTTGGGAGGGGGGCTGTTGAGCACACATGGTACTACAGTCAAGAGGGAAGCCAAGATAAGGCGGCTATTTGGTAGGAAAATAAAGTGTTTGGGTCCAGGCCCTGCAAATAGGGTGAACAGGTCTCCTACCTAAATGCCCATTGACAAGGATACTACTTGAAAGTGAGGTTTTAAGAAGATGCAGAGCTGAAAACTATCCAGAGCTGAACATCTCCCCCTCGCTGTCCAAATGCTATGAGCATGGACATCATTGCTTTTAGGCTGTTTAATTACAAATTTGGAGGAAGATGGCCACAGAGTCCTGGAAAGCACCATGACTGAACTGTGTCTGTCTTTATATGGAATTTATAATTTGGTTTAGCTTGTGATGATAAGCATTTGATTTTAAACATAATCTCCCACCCTCCACAGCACACATTCTTTGCATGTGTGTCCACCTTTCTAAATGATATTCGATGAACTCTGTTATTTCCTCAGTCCTTCTCAACCAAAATTTACCAGTTGGTACATTAAAAAATGCAGGAGATGTGTTCATGCTTAGATTTGAAAGAGGAGATTTAAATGACATAATTCAGCTATGGGGAAAAGCAGAGGGTTTCTGAACACAACTATACACTCTATGAGTGAAGAGATAGATGTATTTAAGCTGATAACCTAAAAATAGTTATTTCTTCAGTGAAGATCCATTTGGCCTACTTATCAGTTTCTAAACAACTGGAATACCATTTGGTCACTCAAGATAAACGCACTGCACGTTCAGCTCCTTTTTAAATGCGCTTTGAAAGCACTCTGGCATCCCTCCCCCCGCAAAAGATTTTCATTTATGTTTTCCAAAATAAACCAAGTTCCAGTTTCAGGACTGTGTGAAGGGTCACAGAGGGACAACATTGCAAGACAGGACCCCGCGCGTCTCACCTTCCTCGGGGTGTTCTCTGCCTTTATCATGGTAGGAATCCTGTGCTTGAGTCTGCCTGGAAACCTGACCACAGGGAATCCACCATCAGAAAAGAAGAAAAAGAAGAAAAGTCATTGTATGGATGCTCGTTTATCAATCACACTGCTAATGTTTCTTGAAGGAAGAGAGGAGCTAAGAGCACAAGACAAGCATCTTTCTTTTTCCTCTTAAGTCGCTCGGAAGGCAACTGTACCAGAAATGTGTGTGTAAACTATTGTTTTATGACAACGTGAATAACTATAGGGCTTTGCAAAGCATTTCTAGCAGAAGCACCCTACATTTAATGAAAGTGGATCATTTCTGGAAAATATTTGGCGCACTGGCGGTCAAAACGCTCTTGATAAAAAGATACCAAAAATAATAATGAAAATCAGGTTGCCCTCCTTAGCAAATCTTTAGGAAAAAAAAAAAAAAAAAAGGAAGACAGGAAATTAAAAAAAAAATAAATAAAATTTTTAAAAAGGCAGGTTCCCTGCTCGTCCTGAAGTTATTTTAGAGTCGGGAATTTCTTCCCAGTTTTATGCAAATCCCTTAAAGAGTTTACAGCTAATGCTCCGACCTCGCTGATTTTACTGAGGAAATTTCATGGCTGCTTGAGGTCTAAAACCAGCGCACCGTCGGGGAACTCGCGGCAACTTTCTCGTCCCGGGCCGAAGCGCGGAAGGGGCTCTGCTCGGCGCACCTCAGGAGACAGGATTTGGGGTGGAATGATTTCTTCTCCTATGGGAAATTTTCCCCCGGTGCCCCGCCGAAGCTCCCTCCCCGCGGCGGCGGCCGGAGCCCGCCAGCATCCCGCGCCCCCTCGGTCCGCGCTGCCCCGCGGAGCCCCCGCGGCCGCGCACCTCGTGCCCGTTGGCGCCGGGGGCGATCTCGGACTCGTTGACGAGGGAGGACTTGATGTCGGCCAGGTCGCCCTCCTCCTCGGGGTGGCTGATCTCAGCGAAGATCTTCTCTTTCTGGGGGTCCCCCTCGTCCTTGAAGGGGATCATCTCGTCGGTGGCGCAGAGCTCCGGGTCCCCCCCACCGCCCCCGGCCCCCGGCAGCTGCGGCATCCTCACGGCAGCGCGGCGTCTGCTGCGGCCGCCGGCCCGCCGCGGGAAGGGGAGCGGGAGGAGCAGCGGGGGGAGGAGGAGGAGGAGGGCGGAGGAGGAGGAGAGAGGAGAAGGAGGAGAGAAGAAGGAAAAATCCCGTGAACTCCTCGGGGTTGCTCTCGACAGCCAGAGACCCCCGCCTGTCTGCCCGCCCCCTCGGGGCCGAGGTACCCCGTCTTCCGCACGACACCGACGTCCCGGGGACCCTCGCCCCGACGCGCCGCACGGCCGGAATAGGTCGAAATACGCCTGCCCGTGTCCCGACCGCGCCAGGGACCGCCCCCCAGGAGACCCGACCCCCCTCCATCCCCCGCGGGACGCGGGCTCACCCCGGGGGCGACGAAACGCGGAGGGGAGCGGAGCCCGCCCGCGTTTCGCCTCCGAGTGAAGTTGCCATCACCCCGGCGGGACCGAGTTAAAATGGCTGGGGGGAGGCGGGCGGGGGGAGGGGGCGTCCCGGGGGAAGGGGCCGGCGCTGCCCGTGCCGCGCACCCACCGGGCCTTTGTCCGCCGCTTCGTTCGCGGCTCCGGGCACGGCTGGGCTCGGCTCGGCGGCACCGCGAGGGGCGGGGGGCCGAGGAAGAAACAGTCCCGGCAGGGAGGGAGGGCAGGAGAGGA
>VZTT01011254.1:92103-115257 GCA_013400855.1 Buphagus erythrorhynchus | reverse complement strand
GGAGGAGGGGGCGAGGGGGAGCGGGTGCGGGGCTGCCCCCGGGCAAACTTTGCTCTGGCTGCGCGGAGTAGCCTCTCTGTGTGTCCGTGTGTGTATCTACACGCACACGTGTACGTTTGTGTGTGCGTGTCCGCGTAGCGGGGGGTGCGCCGCGCACTGCCGCTCTTTTCCCTCCCCAGCCAAGAGCCCGCCGAGGAGGGCGCAGGCACTAGCTGGATCCCCGGGAAGGGTGCACAGATCTGCTTTTTTAGGGCTGCTTTGTTGGGCCTTCCCCATCGCCACATGGCGCTGCTCCGGTGTGGGAACTGTGCAAGGGATTGACCCGGCTCTGCCCGCGCCCGCTTCGGACGAAGGGCAGAATTAAGATATCCCCATTGAATCCAGCAAATGCCCGGCAAAAACGGGTAGCAGCTCCCGAGAGACGGGGAGAAACCCGCCGGGGTGAGCTCGTCCTGGTTTCGGACCGGTAAAAGGAGCCAGAGCAGTAACGGAGATTCACTCCTCCACACTGTCCCGTTCCTCCAGCACCACACTGCCCCGTTAGCTCCCGACTGATCCGGCAGCGCCCTGCAGCAGGGCACGAGTACAGGAAAAAAAAAAAAAAAAATCATCCAAACAAAAGCAGGGGCTGCGCTTGGGAAACGTCAAGATCCGCAACTTCTATTTTGCGAACGCGATGGGCGCACATTTTGCAGGAAACAACTTCCCAGTATTTTGGCATCGGAAAAGTGTGCTTGGTGCTTTGCACATGCCCCGTCAGGTTGCTAAACCTTCAAGCGCCGGGAGCCGGAGGAACGGGAACATGTGGATGCTCCATCCGTTTTCGGCAGATGCTGGGTTCGGCACGGCGGCACTGCCGGCCGGGACACGGGCGGGCTGAGCCTGGCTGCCCACGCCGCCGCCCGCGGCTCTGAGTCAGCGTCCTCGAACGGGTAATTAAAATCCAGCTGAGAAATTAGACCCTCCAAACCCCGAGAAGGGGAGCAAAGTAGCGGGAAACGGGGGATGGACTCGCCAAGCCGAACAAGTGTGTGAAATAAATGATCGAGAAAGAAAGAAATTAGAAATGTAACTCCTGGGAAGGGGCTTAATTGTGCAATGCTCCCAGATGCAGGGAGACCACCCCTCTACTGGAGACGGCTGCAGAGAGGCGATGGGGAAGCGGTTGTTTGGAAAACGACAACTCGGGGATGGTTCCTGAGCGGAGATGCGCATCTCCGCATCTCTCCCGCCCCTCTTCCTTTTCCTGGCGCTCGGCGGGCACCGGACACCCGAGCCGGGCAAAGCTGCCCCGGGACGGTCCCGTTCTGAAAAAAAGACCTTCGGCGACAGGCTGAGTGTTGCAAACCTCTCCCTCGACGGGACGAGGTGGCGTGGCCCGGGAGCAGGCAGGGACCTCGCTGGAGGAGCCGGCAGCGCGGCCACTCCTCTGTTTCATTACTGGGTCCCTCTGGAAAAGCAGACCTCCCCCGCCCCTCCGCCGTACCTTCACGTAGGCTGGAGTCTTTCCCGGATCGGTTTTTCGGTGGAAGGATTTTGAAGGCAAAAATGGGCCGGGGTAGGGGCGGCGGGACAGGGGCGGGGGAATATGTGTGTGGAAACCGTAATGATTTACGACAAAAAGATAAACTCAGGAAACGTCAGCTCCAACGTCAGATTTGACTGGAGACAACACAAAGCTGTCGCTTTACTCGCAGTCTTGGGGCACGGCCAGAGGCGGGGGGCAAGGCCTGGGGTATGGGGACGCCCCACGGCGGCCCCGCTCTCGCCCCGGCGGGACCCGCCGCCCTCCGCCCGCTGCCGTGCCCGGCGCCCGGCTCCGCGGCGGCCACTGCGCTGTTCGGTACTTTCGTAGGGGTGATTTCTGTGCTTTAGGTGTTTCTTCTTTTTTTTTCTCTTTTGCTTTTACCGTGAGTTTGTACTTTCCCGTGGTTTTCATTTTGCTTTCGGA
Source organism: Buphagus erythrorhynchus (assembly GCA_013400855.1). NCBI lineage: Eukaryota > Metazoa > Chordata > Aves > Passeriformes > Sturnidae > Buphagus > Buphagus erythrorhynchus. Next base: position 113,306 of record VZTT01011254.1, on the reverse strand, counting down.
TTTTTTGTTTGTTTGTTTGCTTGCTTTGTTGTTTAATTTTGGGCAGGTTTTGCTACGGTTTTTTTTTGGTCGTTTGAGTGGGTTTTAGCGTTTCAGAGGGAGTTGAGGAGTTTTCGTTCGTTGGGGTTTTTTGCATTTTCAGCGTTGAAGGGACCCGCACTTGGAGCACTCCCCGACGGCCAGCCCGGCTGCCCGTACTAAGGGCAGGGAGGGGCGAACGGGGAGGGCAAACCGGCCCCGGGGCGGGCTGAGCACCAGCGCTCGGAGCAGCGGGACGAGCCCATAGAGCTTCAGGGGGGCTGAGCGGGGAGAGGGGGGATCTGGGGTGCCAGTGACGACCCCTCCGGGCGCAATGAGCGGGGAGAGCGGGGACACAGGACACTCTCGCGTGCGAAGCGCCGTCCGCCGCCGGCGCCCCCTAATATAGGGAAGGGCGGGAGTGGGGCGGGGCGGCGGCGCCTTTGATGTCCCGCCGCCGGCCCATTTCATCCCCCTCCCGGTCCCCCCCCCGAGCTCTTTGTGTGACTAAATTTGGCAGGAGCATGGAGGCGCGCCAGGGCGCCCACGTGTGCGCCGAGCTCCCAGCTGAGAGAGCCGGGGTTTTCTTCCGGGTAAGGAGACAGCGGGGGAGATCAAAGAGTTTGGGGAGCTGGAGCCGAAATGTGCAGTGGAAATAAAGTAAAATTAAATAAATAATAATAGAAAAGGGAGAGGAAAAATTCTTCCGTCCTGGACGCGTGCCAGTCAGAGGCAAGGGGGAGAAGGGGGAGCACACAGTGGTCGGGGGGACCGGAGGGAGGGAGGTAGAAAATAAAATTCTCGCAAAAAGGGGCTGCAGTTTTTTTCTCAAAAGAAAAAAAAAAAAAAAAACAATAAAAAACAACCAACGAACCAAGAGACCAACCCTTTTGTTTAAAGCCGCCGGGCTGTGGAGCCAAGCGGGCTCCGCCGGGAAGAGCCGCCCGACAGCGCGTCCAGCAGCGCGGCCGGGCCAGAGCTGTGCGGCCGCGGGGCAAAACTCCATACTGCCTGACAAATGGGCAGACAGCGGCAAAAACCCCCTTCTCCCGCCCCAGAGGCCGGTTCGGAGGGAATCTTTCTAGGCAAATCCCCCGCGGTATTTTCTCCCCCGGGGAAGCAATGTCGAGGGTGGGTGCGCTGGGGGCCCGACGCCCTCCGCAGCAGCCCACGCTGTGCCCCGCGGCTCCCCGGCGGGCACCCCGCTGCTGAGGGGCAGCGGGACTTCTTCCTGAGCTCGGCGGTGCGGGGCTGGCACAGCCGGGGTGCGCCACGGGAATCCTCGGGGCCCCCGTGCTGTCCTGCGCACCCTGCCCGCCCCGGGCTGCGAGGATGGCCACCTGGCTCTCGCTGCTCCCTCAGGACTGCAAAGCACATCAAAGAATGTTAGGTTTTAAAATTTCTCAAACCGAGCCTTTTCGGTGCCTTTTCAGGGCAATGTGACTGAATCATGCGTGTTCCCCGGGTCTGCGTCTGCCACCTCATTTAGATAACATCCGTGATTTATGTACAAGTTGAGTATATAGGCTGAATTCCCAAATTCCTTCTGAAGCAAATAAATCCTCCTCCTTCAGGACATGGGGTGAGCAGGGCCAGAGCAGGGATGTGATAATTAACCCTGGCTCTGCAGAGTTATCGCTGTGGTGTCCTGCACATGCCACTGCTGCTCAGCATCACTGGGGAGCCAGCCCCAGGCTGCCTCAGTTTGTATGGATGTGTTTAGAAATACGGACCTGTTCAGTGCCTCTAAAACAAGGATAATACTTCTAAGGCTCCTTTTTTACCCTATGAGAATAAATGCATTGTTGTGCTTAAAGAGACTCTTCTCTTCTGGTGAATGCCATAGGGGAAGCTGTAAATAACAGATCAGGATTTTTTGGGGGGAAAACGCTGTGTCCTCTTTTGCTCTTGTGTTGTACCAGGCAGATAGTCCCTTTGGTGGTGCTGTCGCTTTCCAGTGTTTTTACAAGCACAGCGTCCAGATATCTGGCATACCTTTGGATTTGGGTCCAGGTTTGGATTGTGGACACTGTGGCTCACATTCCATGGCCTATGTCCAGCTGCTTGTTGGTGTGGGTCACCTGCTGTGGCCTCCAGATGATGCTGATGCCAGTTCCTGGTAACCTTGAGGGAACTTGGGTGTGGTGTAGAGGGGGTTTCTCACTGCACGTGATCATTTCTGTCATGGTGGCTGAAAGGGATTCTTTCCAGCAGTCAAGCCAAAAGGATTCTGCCGAGTGAAAGGAACTATTCTGTATGTGGTGCAGATTTATGTTTTAAATGGAGAAAAAAACCCAAAAGGGAATAATATGTTCAGGTTTTGAAGACTCATTTATTATGAGCCTTTACGAAATACGGACTAATTTTTAAAATTTATAACAAAGGGCATCCTGGCTATGTTTCTAGCAGCTATATCAAAGAGTAACTGCACTTCTCATTTAAAGCTACTTTGAAAGAGATCACATGTAATAGGTATTAGGATATTAAGAATGTATATGTGCTTTTTGCTTTTTAATTTACACGTCCAGCTTTCCAGTTCTGGGATGCCATTAATGTTCTTAGCCCAGAATTACTCTATTTAAAGAGCTAGGTTTTCCTAGTTCTTGCAACAACGTGGGCTTTAGGAGATTTGAGTGGGCAAATCTTACCAGTGCATTTTTACTCTAAGAGCTTTTGTTTAGAGGAAGGCATTGGTGGCTCAGATCTCACGAATGTGTTGTTATCTTATTTTGAGATTAAAATAGTTAGTAGTTAGTGGCTGCTTTCTTCTTTTTTTTTTTTTTTTAATTTTTTTTAAAGTGTAAGATAAAATACAGGGGAAGTGGCATGGTTTATTCAAATAAATGATGACACAAAGTAGCTTGTAAACTAACCCTTACATCAAGCAGTGCCATTGCAGGATAATTTCTGATGACTCATCAGATCAGATAATCCACAGCATGTGGATAAAAGGGGACACAGGACTCAGAACTAAACTCAGAAAGCCATGCTTGGAAAAATGCAAAATGTGAGGTTAATGTTGTATTAAAGGTAAGACCTGAAAAGAGCATGGCAACATGCTGCCCCCCAGCAGGGATTTTTAGCCTGGCATTTTTGAAAGGACCAAAGAGATGTTCAAAGGGAGTGGAGTAAAATATCCCTGAAGGGGCCTTTGAAAATCCAAACTTTAGTAGTTTTGTGGGACGCCACATTAATGTGAGATTCTGACTGAAGAAATGTGTTTTAATTCCAGAGTAGCAGTTTTGCCCATTTATGTCAACATTTCCTACTTTCTTGGAGGGGGAAGTTTTGCTCCTGAATAAATAAATGTTAAATGTGTCCCAGAACGGATGAGATTTTCTCCATCCCCGAGAGCCAGGATGCCACACCCAGGGGCAGTGTCTGTGGGCAGGCTTTCAAAGGCCCCTCCAACTGAGTCCTGCTTTTGCACCTCTAGCTTGGACTCAGAAGTGCTGGTGAGTGTCACACGCTGCAACTTCTTGGATGCACCAGGGAAAGCCCCTGAGGGCCTTTTGCCGGGATTTTGTGCACATGTTGTTTGAAGCCTTATGCTGAAAATGTTTATTTCTATTTGTACTTGATTGTGCAGTGCGAAATTAGTATCTGGAGCCCCATAAGTATATGAAGTGCTTTGTAAAGCAGTCACCCTTTTACAATAGCCCTTGGCATGGCCCTAGCTAGATCTGTTTTGGAATTCAGCATACACCAATTGATATACTCTGCCAAATATATAATGAACACGCAGAGCTGACTGTGCACCAGTTTCCTTCTAGCTTTTGAAATGGCGATCATTCCCTTTCTGTGCTCCCAACGAAATCAAAGCATCTTGTAATCCTTTGCTTGTTTTTAAGTGACTGTAGTCCTCTGTTCCCTGACAAATATTGCCAGCAGAAGCCTGGTAGCTCCAGACAAGGTCCTTTGAAAGAGGTGGGAGGGGAGAGAAGCTCTGCAGGCAACTTTCCAGCAGCAGCTGTGCACTAACGGCATGGGAGTGTGGGAGGCTACTCCAGGGTTAGTAAGACAGTTCAGCAATGCAGTGAATGTGTGCTCCCAGTACATGACTCCTATTTGCTTTTTTTTAATTCCCTGACCTTTGTCTGACCAAGTCCATCGCCGAAACGCAGCTGGATGGGAAGGGGAAACCGCAGCCAGGCTGTACCAAGGATCTTGCTGTGCTCGGTGAAACCTGCGGCACTCCCCCAGGCAAAGTGTTTAAGGCAAGTAACGAGGTGGCAAATTTTCTTTCTTGCTGAGAAAGTTATTTGGAGTTGGGTCTTATTTTACTGTACCATCTCGCACTTCCCATGGAAGTAAGTGCCATTAATTTGCCTGACAGAGGTATTAAACTGCAACAGCTGAATACCAGTCAAAGGCAGATGTGTTTGATAGGGAAGTGCCAGAGAAAGAGGAGTTTGCAGGAATCTGGGGTATTGTTCAGAGCCTTGTGATCTCAGCATCACAGCTTCACAGTTTCAGGTCTGGTAATGATCTGAAAATACAATTCTTCATGGTGACTGGAAGGCAGAGAGGTACAACCTATAGGGACAGCAGTTAGGGCTCACTTTTTGACAAAAAGCAAGATCAGTCTGGGTCGCAGCTGGCCATTTCACCTTTAGCTCCATTTTCCTTTGAGTGGATCTCATGGATTACTTGTGTCCATGTCCAGGGGAGACAGGCAGTTTTGGCTTGTGATTTAGAGTTTCAGAAAGACTGTCTAAGACTGAGGGAAGTAAAGAGATGTGAGCAAAAGTCCTGCTGGTGTGGCAGGAGTTGTCAAAGGAGAACATTACATGCAACAAATCTAAGTCAAATTCTGCAGACCCTGACTCATAATTGTGCTGGAGCAGGGAGCTACAGATGGGACCCTACACTGAAAAAGAGGTGATGAGGGACAACACTAAGGACAGTGTGGGGTAGAGGAGAAAACTGTAAGTGAATGGTTGTACTTGAAATTACAAAATTCCCTGTGTGATGCTGCTCTGAGTTCCCCAGACCGCTTGTGGTTCCTGCTGAGCTCAGCCAGAGCATGTGTGCTCAGGCTCTCTTCAAATAAGCCCTGCCTAAGGAGGATAATGGATTCTGCCCTGCTGGAGAAGGGTAGTGAGAGAGAGAGACCCTTCAGACTAGCTGGGCTAGTGCAGAGGGTGGAAGCAAGGGTTCAGATTGTGGCCCTTGTTGCTCATCTGCCAGGTTACACCATGACCGATCAGTCAGCTTCTGGCCTGTACATCTCCATAGAGAGCTGTACTTTCCTGTTTCTACTTTGCCTTCTCTGCTGCTTTGTGCTGGTCAGAAGGAAGGAGCAGCTGCAAAACTTGTGTGTCTGGGTGAGCCTTGAGTTGGCAGCTGAGCCGACACTCCTTGCCCTTGTAACAAGGCTTTTCAACAAAGCAAGAGACTCCAGATAATAATGCTCTTCCTGGCTAAAAGACTTTAATAACTTTTACTAAATTCAGCACCTTTTTAAACAATGTGTAATGAAATTATGAAGTTTCTTGCTGCAAGATGTTATGGAGGCTGACAGGATGAATGAATTCAGAAAAGGATTAGGCAAATTCATTTTGTCTATGAAACAATCAGTCGGATACAACCTCCATCTTAAAAAATCCCTCAATCTCCAATTGCAGGCAGTAATTCCAGGCACATGGAAGGTGATGCAGCAGAGGAGTGCAGATTGGAAAACCAAAAACTGCAGAAAATTACTCAAATGCATGCTGTGATGGAAAAGTCAGAATCTGAATTTGCAGCATGCCATCAGTCACTGGCCTCAAGCTATAACCAAGATTGATACCAGCTGATGTATGCATGCCGCTACTTATGTTGATAATGAAATAAAACTTTCCCTGCTTTATTTGTCTGTCCCTTGAGGAATTCAGTTTGTCAGACCTCTCTCACAGCCAAGACTACTTTTTATTACATTTATTTATGTTTGTTGGCTGTGAAGCATCTAAATAGTGTTTCATTAAAAAAAAATCTTTATACGAGAAAGATCAGAAGCGTTCCGTGGTAGTTTTTTTCTTTAAAGAGGGTATCTTTGGCATGCAGACAGGCTGTGGCTCACAATTATGTTAGCAAAGGATCATTCATGAGATGTTAGCCATAACCAGAATAACATTAGATAACTAGAAAAGTTAGCTTTTAATGGGATTTCATTTAATTTGAGATATATTATTTTGAGTTTCAGTAAAGTTTTCTATTTTTCCTTGAATGCAAACAAGCTGTTTTAAACTGTCTTCCTCTTAAACACTGTGCATTTAGCCCTGATATGGGCATAGGATTCACCAGATTATTCTGCATTAGAAGAGTGCTATCTTTAGTGAGAGCAATCAAGGCAAAGAGGCTGCAGGCCAAAGCACTGGAGCTGTATAGGATAGTAGAAGCTGTAGATTAAGCTGTATATTAATTACTTGGTTCCCTACTTAGAGCTATGAACAGTGAATTCTTTAATTTTATGTTGCATTTTTAAGGTAGTTTGTGGTTCACTAAAACCCAAAGCATCACGAGGTTTTGCAGGTAGATACTAAAATGGTGAAACTACTATGGATGTTTTGAAAAAAACAGCTGAAGCAGACTCCAGAGGTGGATCCAGATGGAGAGTGCTGGGCAGCACTTGGAGATGTCCAGGTCCATTGCTTTATGCAAGCTCTTGCACAGAGCTGCAATAAAATGGATTTATTTCATTCACGCTCCGACCTGGGCTGTGATTTTGATGCTGTGTGAATGAATGTCTGATTTGGGCAGGAAGGTCTCCCCTCCTGCTCCACTCCATGGTTTATGGAGCTGCCCACATAGTCCCTGTTACACGTGGTGTGCTCTCCAAATTAGCAAGTTTCTGTCCCAGAGAAGCTTATGCTCTGGAGGAAGTTTGTATCTTTGAACTTAATTGAACTATCCTCATCTGGGGAAATGAATTATCCTTCAGCTCATTCTCATCTCTCAGAAACTCCTTGTCTCCTCAGTCACACTTTTGTCTCGCTCCTTACTGCTGCACATCCTCCCTGTGGAGTCCTCCCATAGCTGGGGAAGCCTGCAAGATCCCCTGGAGCTGCTCCTAGTTTCCAGCCAGGCACCAGGGCAGTGCCCAGGTAGGGGAGGGGACCTAATTAATGTTACTTTGTTCAGTTGATCTGGGTCTTGTCAAACATGTGTGCCTTCAGAAATCCTAGCTCTGACCTGAGAAACAGGTGGCACCTTGGTAGCCTTTTCAAAGGGAGTTCTCCTGATCTGCTGTGTAATTTAGGCTTCTGTGTTAAATACAACTCAGTGTGGAGCGCTGCCTGTAACCATCTTGCTTGGGCCAGTCCCTGCATGTCAGTTCAGTGGGGCTCTGCACAAATGCAAGAGCTCCCACTGGGAATCCTCCCACCAGGCTAAGGGTCTCTGACTGTCTGTGGCTGTTATCTGTCATGCAAGGAAAGGATCCTTCGTGCCTTACTCCCATCAAAATCACAAATACCCATTTACTACATGGTAGAGGAGGAAATGGCAGCAGCAGCAACACTCTTCACACTGATTCTGAGATCCATCCCTACCACAGAGCTGCAGAATCAATGGAGTTGGAAAGCACCACCGAAGTGCTCGAGTCCAGCCTATGTTGGGCTATGACTGAACACCACCACGTCAACTAAACCATGGCACCAAGTGCCACATCCACTCTTAAACACCTCGAGGGACAGTGACTCCACAACCTCTATGGGTAGTCCATTCCACTGTCCAATTTCCCTGATAATAGATATTAATGTAATATGACTTAGTAATTGTGTAAGAGTTAACGTTTTACTTCTCTGCCCCTTTTCTTCTGTCAGGAGCCTAAATGCCAGCCATCACCTGGGTGATGTGGAAAATGCATGGCTTGAGATTGACCCAAGGGCTGAGCTTCCTTCAAAATTGCTGTGTGGCAGGAGGATCCCAGAGAGAGACATGGACTACTGTTGGGCCAAGGAAGAAAGAGTCCATGTCCCAAGAGGGTTGCTGGAAGTGGTTTCAACAATCTCTCCCTGGAAAGGCAAGAGGCTGCCAAACCAGGACATTTTATTTGTTGTTGCCTGCTTGCCCTGACTGAGTTTAGCTCATGTAGCTGTGGGGCAATGTGAGCACATATAGCTGGGCTGGTGTGTTGACTGTGCTTTCCCTCAGCTTTCTACAGTGAAAGGCCTTCTACAGTGCAAGTTATTGTGCTGGGCTGTACCAATAACCAAAGTGCTTAGCCCAGAAGGTTTTCTGTAAACAGTCTACCATCTCTTTTGTAAAGGTGAGTAGGTCTGGCCATTCAGACACATCAGTGTAGCCAGGTGTAATCAGTAGGTATTTTTCAGGAATACTGATTTATTTAATTTGCATAAAAACTATAAGGACAGCTCTCTAAGTTTGTAAGGCTTTAAAAGCTTAAACCAAGTGAAATTACTAGAAGAACACAAACCTGCTCACTCGACTTTGCCAGCCCAGCTCCTCTCTCAGAAGCCCACCTCTGCTGAATGCAGCCTAGAAACACGTGATGTACAGTGCATGATGAGCCTTTGCTGATGCTGTCCTGGGGAAGGTGAGAAGAGCTCTCCATAAAGCTGAAGGAGCCTTGCAAAAACTATACTACCCTGGAGCACTTGCTCCTTCAGATTTCACAGCATCCGGCATAAGCAGCTCTGTCAGATGTGATCGTTATGGAGTAGTGGATGCAGAAAAGCTGCGAGCCATTTGGAGCAAAAAAAAAGTAAGACACCTGAGAGTATGATGTCACATGGAAATATCAGGGGCACTCAATAATAATTGCACCTGCATGTTATTTATCAGCCACATTTTGGGTTTGTGTTGGCCCTTTCCTTTATGCGTATGAGGATCTGCCCCACTTCTCCATTGCTACCAAATTCTGAAGTTGTTTGACAGAAGAGTCAGTCAAGTACACCATCCCAGCAGGTTTGTGTGGGTTTTTCTGTGTTTTAACCTAGAAGCATTTTTTTTCAGCAAGATTTTGGAGCAAGATTTATTTTCAGTTTCTTTGAAGCAGTTTGGAGCCAGAAAGGAACAAAAAAGCCTCCAAACACCAAAGGAAATGGTGCCACTGAACAAAGGGTCTCTTGTTTGTAAACTTCCATTTTAAAGTGTTGGTGCATATTCTACTGGAACAGTTTTTAATTTTTCACTTACACAGTCCAATGTTTTAAATACTAACCTTTTCAAGAGTCAAGTACTTTTTAGGGTGCTTTGGAGTGTCTTTTCAGCACAGCGTCTGTTTCTGAGAAAGCTGAGCTGTCTTCACTCCTATGTATCGACCCTCTTAGATGATGTATCCAAAGAGAAAAAGGAGAGAGTGTTTCAGTTTGCAGAGAAGCACAGCTAAAGAGACTGAGCTGAATCTGTCCTGTAATCTGTCAGCTGCAGAGCCTTCATCACTGAATGATCCTCACCTCATGTTTCTTGCAGCACAAGAACATGACTCTATTTCAGAAAAATAACAACCCAGGAAAAAAAAATTAAAGAAAACCAAAACAACACTCCCTTGCTCCCCCCTCAATATTCCTTTGAATCTAGACGTGGTCTAACCAGGAGATTTTTTTTTCTCTGCACTTCTACCTTAATATTTCTGTCTACATTGCTGTGCCTGTCTCTGCCGCCAAAGCTAAGTGTTTGCTGAATTAAATAAACCATGCTGCATTGACAGAGCTTGTGAATGCTGCTATTGTCACCAAAATCCCTTTTGCTGGTCTGACCCCAAATCCTAATGCCAACTGTGGTGCAGTCATAAGTGAACAAGAATCAATCATGCTGACGAGATGAAGAGACTCTCCAAAAGGTAATTTCATAGGCTGCTTTTGTCACCACGTGGCAAAACCTTGGATATGTTACATCTGGTCTGGTTTGGAATCATTCCTGTCTGTCAGAAGAGGTTTTTTTAAAAAAGTAAATGTTCAACACATTCAAGGAAAGCTCTTGTCATATGGCTAAAAACCCCTAGGTAATCATTTCAGTTACAGGGTCTTTAATAACATTGGATTTAATGGATTTCCAGTGTTTGCATAGTGCAATAGGGGATCCACAAGGAAATGGATTGTTCCTATGTGTATTGTGAAGAAGAACTTAGGGTTGATGCAATATAAAGTCTCTAAGATGAAAAATTAGAGTAATTTCAGACAAGATGGTTTCTTAAGTCCTGAGCAGGAGAGGTCTGCATTTTCAAAACAGAACTGTAATAATTAAAGTCTCCTAATTCTGCATGTCTTAAATGCCTGCATGCTGTTGTATATTCCAGAACCATGTATTACTGAGAAATTAATATAAAATATTGGGTCTACTCTTTTTCATGTGAGATCTAGAGACAAGCATGTCCAACTTAGTGTCCAGTTGGTTTTTGTCAAACTACCCAGGAAAAGAAAGAACATCCCACCTGAAATCCTATGTCATTATTTCCTCTGACTCCTGTTGCTACTTCTCTTTTTGGATATGCTGAACAGCAGCTGCAGCAGAAGAGTTGCTTTGGGTACTTGTGGTGTGAGCTGTATTGGAGTTCCAGAACTGGTACTGACCTGTGTGTTTCAATTTCTCTTCTAACACATTTGCATGAGGCAGCACAATAACCATTCTTAGCAATGTTTTCCTCTTCACTTTGTCTTCCTTTCTGACAATATAGCACAAAACCCTCGATGTGGTTGTACAGAGAGCTGCTGCACAAATGACTCAAGCTGTCTCCAGACACTGTGTTCCACTGACATGCATCCTTACCTGAGAACTATGGCTTCTCCCAAAGTGGGCACTTCCCATGTGAGCTTTACAGAATAAGGAGAGTTTTCTTCCTCTGCCTTAAGGCATGAGGAGAAGTGTCATAGTCTGTAATGCTTTCAGGTTTGTAAGCAGCAGCTCTGGGGCGTCAGGGCTTGCTCTGCTCTGGCTCCGGTGTCTCAGAGGATTGCCCAGCTCCCGTGGGCTTTGGAGGCAATGCAAGAGCATGGCAGGAGGAAATCCCTTCCTTCCTCAGCCAGGGGAGACAGAGACCTGCAGCTTTTACAAAATCTCTTGTTCAAACAATAATGTCAACCTTGCCATGGCAGTGATCACCAGAGCCCATGTTACCATCTGATTCCTGCTATGCAAGCAGAGGCTGGTACAAACCAAACTGATAATTCACACCCACCAGAATTCAGATTACAGCTCAGAAGTGACTCTTTAAAAGCTTTGGAATAATTATTTCACCTGTAGTTGGAATTTTTTTCTCCAGGCTCGACTTACAGTTTATAAATATGTGAGACATGCGATTGGTAATTCAGTTTATAGTTTGTATGAACCCTGAAGCTTATGTCAATGCTGTTATCTATTATAGAAATGCAAACATGCTCTTTGATGTGTTATTCTCAGTGACTTGGGAGCATAAAGACGGAATACTCTATGGGCATTTGTAAAAGAAATTCTGAAATTGCAAGTCTACTAGGACCTAGCAACATATTTTCATTTATTTTTTTTCTCCTTTGCAATATGCTTGATTACAGTAACTTAAAAACAAGAGAAATATTGCATCTGTCTAGGTTTCTGCAGTAGGAGATCCCAAACTGGTTCCCCTGCTATGCCAAAAGCCCTTTTTCTGAGTATGCCAAACGTGTACAGCAGAAGGGAAATTTGGTGCCACAGATGTAGGATTTGTTCTGTTGGACAGATTTCCTTGCTATAGGAGCACCTCCTGCTGGCTCTGCACTGCGCTGCCCTTGGACTGCCCGTGTTTCCCAGACTTGGGAATAAAAAGGAAGCCACGTGAGGTTTCTCGAGGCAGAGGAAAATGGTCATCGTGGGACCAGTTCTGCTGCTGTGAAGGGTGATTGAGAAGGCTCCAGTGACTGCCACTTGCCAGCCTGGTGCAGATACATATTTCTGTAGTCCCTAATGGGGTGTTGGTACCCCACTAACTCGGTTCAGGGGTAACACATTATCTGCTCCCACGTGTTTGCAGTGACCCAGCTGAAGTCCACAGAACAGCTAGGAGTAAAACTCAGTAATAAGGAGGTGAGAGAGAGCAAAAAAACATTGTGTTTGTCCCTGGCAATTTCAGTTTGTCCATGAAAAATAGCTTGGAATGCTTTTCCACACAAAATGCCATTCTTCTTCTTCTTCTTCTTCTTCTTTTTTTTTTTTTTTTTTTTTTTTTTTTTTTTTTTTTTTTTTTCCCCTAAAGAAAAATGTATAGTGGTTTTACAGTCATTTTAGTGAATTTTATTTGAAAATGTAAAAGCAAGATATTAATATGTCCTTTTTGATTACTGCCACAATAAGCAGCTTCAGTGGTTTTTTTTCCAAACAATCTCTTCCTTGAAGGTTTGTTTAACATTTGTTTTCTAGGAGGCAGTTGTAAAGTAGTTTAAAAAAATAAAGTCAGCCTACAAATGATAGGTTAAAGCTAAATGAAATAAACTATCCTGACCAGAGTGCTTTTCTTCCTTGGAAAACTAAACCAGTTGAAAATACTTGCTGTCATTCTGATGCACAAGTAAAATAAGTCCAAAATATCAGCATTTTCCCCAGAATGAGAGCACTGCCATCTCTGACATGTTTCCTTTGGTGATCAAAGCTCTTGGGATGGCTGGAGATGACATAAAGAAAACGTGGTTTGTTCGTTTAAATGCAGTGGGTGGGGAGCACGAGAGAGCAGAGTGTTGTAGGGAGTAGGACTCAAACATAAAATGAGCAGTAAAGATCTGTTCATCAACGCCTTCTCCTAGTAGTAAGCATTAGCACTGTAGCAACACTTAAAGACTTCTGTTATTGCTATTGCTATAGTCGCTGAAGAGGCTGTTGAAATAGGCACCAGTGAACAAGCACAAGGAGACACAGACCTTGTCTCTACAGCAGCTGAACTTCTGGTTTACAAAGGGACGGCCCATGGTTTACTAAAAAAGCATTTTCTTCTTTACTGCCCTATTCTAATATTTAGACACACCCCAGTGAAAACCCAGCAGGCCACGGCAGTGCCATGCTGTGCCCTGCTGTCAATCGCTGTCTGGCTGTGTGTGCCCTCCGGCTGTTCCTGCAGCCCCCTCCCTTGGTCGCTTGTCACCTGGGGCTGCCTAGCTGCTCCTGGGGCTGATGCCACCAGGGTGAGCAACAGGGTTCGGGTGACACTCATTGCAAACGTCCAAGAGTCAGCCCAGGCAAATGCTCAGCCGGGACAGCGCCCTACACCCTGTATGGAATACATTTTACAGAAAGAAAAATCGGGAAAAAATTCAGAAATACTGTAGAAAATGGTTTTAAACTCCTCTGGAACTATTTTGGTAAATCTTGCTGCTTGGAAAGCCAGAAGAAAATTACGACTAATATATTTTCAAGAATTAGAAAAAATTACCGAACCCCACATATTTGGAATATCATCATATTACCATTTAAGGCTGTGATTTTCAACAGAGCTTATGGGATTGTGGCACCCAGACCTACGCCTGCCCCCATGGAAATGCATATTAATTTGCTATCAACTTCCATGTGAGGGATCAAAACTCTTCAGCTCTCACTGAATTTCCCTGGGAGGCTGGTGACTGTTGCAAAAATCCCAGCTCAAACCTCCTCGCTGTCACTCTCTTTTCAGGGGAAATTCAGTGACTATTGCGAAAATCCCAGGCTGAACAACCTGATAACTCCTGGCTTTTAGGGCAGGAAGCAAACTCTGTGCATCCAACCCAAAACCAGCAGCAATCTCTCTTCTCCGGTTCAGAGGGGTTTGACACTTTTGCCTTTTACATCCCTTATGCTGGGCAAAGGTTGTGATGAGTTTCTGTTATTTGGGGATTGAGAATAATCTGTGTCTGGGCAAGAGAAAGCAATCCTTGATCTGGCTGTAGCGATCCATTTCTGTTAAGTAGCTACTGTTTGAAAGGTGTCCAAAACCAAGCTCATGAGCTGGGCTGGGGTGTGGAGGTGACTTGGGCAGTCATAAACACACATTCCCAGCCCGTTTCAGCTGTACCAATCCATTTGTACAATTTGACTCTGTGTGTGTGTGTGTGGGTGCTGGCGTGGGGTGCACACCTATTGCGTGTCCCATGGGCAGATGGACAGCAGCAGTGAGAGGGGCTGCTTGCAGAAGAAATAAATCTGCTTTACACTCACAGCTCTGGACCTCTGATTGTTTAGAAAAAATACTACTTACAAACACATAAACCAGCTGTGCTTGCCTGTGCTCTCAGAGCGATGGTAATTACATAGATTTTTGGTCAGTCCTGTCATATTTGCTCCACCAAATTGATTAACCTATGTAATGAGTACAGGACTGTGACCAATACTGACCCCACATCAAAGCCTGATATTGCTGCAGTGTGCTGACCTGAATTTTAATTGTTCAGCAGGTTTTGTAATTAAACCGCAAATGTGCTAAAGAAGAGATTAGGCATTTTAGCTAGCAGTGTATGTATTTTCCCAGGTGTGCTAATTGTGTACACTATAAAATATCCAATGCCTGCCTCAATACACAAAGATTTAACAACATGACATTTTATAGATGACTAAAGCTTCTTCTATTTTTTCTTGATATATTAAAATATGAAAAAATGTGATTTGTATCCTAAAATTTTCTATATACATTATTGTGTAGCACTAAAGCTCTTGCATAAAGGTATATAAATAAATCAACAATGAATAAATTAGGACTTCAAGTCTCTGTGAAGTTCCCACAGGCTTGTACCCTTGGTCCTCAGAGTCCAAAGGAGCTACTGCAGACAGATGTGTTTTTGTTCTTTAGGATCATCAGTGTGGTACATCTGTTGCTTCAGCCAGTGGCTATGCCAGACTTGAGAGAAAACACGTTGCTCATTAAATGAAGACAACTATCATAAATAAACGAGAACATTTGGAAAACTACCCATGCCTCACTTTTGTTGAAAGAAACTTCTCTTTTGGAAGTTCTTGCAACATAAAAGAGAGGAACTGCACTGCTGCATTCCACATGATTCTTTCCTCTTTCATTTTTCTGGAGAAAAACATGTGTTTCAACATCTGAGTTTCCAGCAAATGTTGCCTTCTACCTCCTGCGCCTGCTCCTTTGGCAAGGAGAAATCCAGTTAGTGCAGAAATCTCTGTTGGTGCAGCTCCCTGCTTTATTTTCAACCACAAAGGAGATGGAACTAGAAGGAGGTGGGTTAATCTGGAATTGGATGGGTTGTGCTAGAAGGGAGCAACTGGAAAGAAAATCCATCTTTCATTCATAAAATTTTGTTTGAAATATAGGGGGAGAATTAGGAGCTACATTTTCATCTTGATGAGCTGGGACTTGGGAGCCTGCCTTGAGATTTATTCAAGACCATGAATCTAATTTGAAATTCTTCTTCTTTGGTACACTTGTACTTCTCCCATCTTCCTGTGATTTAGTCCATCTATCAGTGATGGGTGTCACCAGGACTCACAAAAGGGGATTAACTCTGTGGGTTTGATTGTGAGCAGAGAGCTTGGCTTAAGAAAGAGCAAGACCCAGGTTGCTTTCCTAAAGGAAGATTGTTGTGCATAAAGAATAGTGAGGGCAGGATGATAAAATGTGGCAGTTTTGGGGAGCAGCAGATGTAGAGATAGAAGCAGAAATCTGAGATACAGGTTATTTGTCTCATAGATTTGGTAGCCAGAGTTCATCTAGAATTTGCAAAAAAAAAAAAGTAGTCATCTACTGATACTTGGAAAAAAAATAAAATTGACTGTAGATATTTACTACTATATGTAGATTAATTTACTGGAAGGGTGAGAGAGTCCTCATCTTTTTTTGTTAAAAAATCACCCTGCAGACTAAAGAGTACCCACCTGGCACTGAAAAGTGTCCTGTAGGCATTGATCTTAACATAACACTGGAAACGTATTCTCCAGGGACAATCTCTGCTTTGCTTTTCTTTCCTGTGTTCTGCCCAGAAATTCTCAAAGGCATCTCTGGGAAGATTTTTCTTTCAATAGGGAAATGTTTTGTTCAGCCACGTAGTTGAGTTCACCAACTGGATGTGTTTTTCCCTTTGCAGTGTGCTCCAGGATGCCTTGATCCACACTAAGAGCCTTGGAATCCAGCTGAGCATTGCTTGGATGTGAACTTCCCTGCCTATTTCCCAGTTGCTCACAGGCACAAGATTCTGCAAGCCATATTGGCTGGTCCTGCCATGAAGGTATTTTCTGCATGCTGGAGTTTTTAAGAATGCTGATTTATGTCATTTTGGCAAGGATGAGTTAAAATTTTTCTACCATTTTGCAATTGTTATTCATCCATTTAAGCATATTCATCCTTTTAAGCAGCCTTGATAAATCAGTGAGGACTCTTAAATGCTGACTGTGGGAATCCATGAAGAAGGATGCCTTCATTATCACACTTGAATATGCACTGAACCTTGCTTCCCTGTCCAGAGGCACCCTCTCCTCCACAGAAAACACCCTACCTGCCATGCCTGACTTTCTTGAATGTATTTGCAAGGACTGTGTGTTGAGTAAAACACCTGTGGTCTAAAGAAAATAATGTAGCCCCACTAAAAACACCAATGTGTTGTATTGTATTTAAGAGTGACTGCATGCACCTGTAAGAGCAGATTTTAGATTGCAAACAAGACCTCCACATTTTCCAGCTGTCTTAAGCTTACAGTGACAAAAGACCTTGCAGTGCAGAATGATGAATCCAAACAAAAACATATAAATATATCAGATAAATAAAAGTTTTTGCTTGCCAGAGATCTCAAGCTCTATGAAATAGGTTTGGACTGTTAAACTGAGACAACAGTTTTCAAATAAAATTAAATGAGATAACCGAAGACTGAAATCCTAATACAAGAATTAAGAGGCAAGAAAAGTAATAAACAAATTACTGATATATAATTTTAAGGTAAATATGTTAATTTAAAGTAAGTTTGCATACACATTTGGAAGATGTAATTTCAAGACAGAATAACCAGTTTAAAATTAATATAATTTATTAACAATTAAAATTATAGCACAAGCAGAGCAAGGTTGGAGGTGAAATATTGAGTTTCCTTTGATAGGTAGAGTAATTATGAAGTATGCTTTTGAAGTTCAAGAAGAGAGCCTTAGGACACAACATTTTTTAAAGTAAAAATTGGCTTGCACTCTGTTCATGATTTATTTTTCACTAAGAAATGGGTGTGAGACATGATGTGATTTAAAATGTCATCCCTTGATGGAACTGCTTGAGGGTGACATAATTTTTTTTCTTTTTTATTCTACTTTTATTTATGTATTTGGCTGCTTTATTTCTAAATATTTCTATCTTAGGAAACCTAAGGAAACCGTGTAGATTTTAAAAAAACCCCAAGCCATCAACACCTTCATCGTCCCCCAAATAAAGCTTTCCCCTAAAGTTCAGGAAGCTAAAAGCTAGACTCTGGAGGGAGCTACTGGGAAGGAACAGAGTTTTCAGCTGCATCTGTGTTGTGGCCAGCTTTGAGGAGTTCTACTTGTACATGCCACCAAACAAACACATAAAACAAAGGTTGTAGGAGTGCTGCTTGTCTTCAAGAGCAGGTTGTCCCACACATCCCTGGACAGGAAGGGCTGCTCCTCCTCTGGCCTCTCCTGCTTTTTTGCAGGGACAAGGATGTACCACCCCTTTCAGGTTTTCTTAGAAGCAATACGCTGTGCAATACATGTGGCAGCCAACACCATGGCTTTTGTGAAATCTTTGCTTGCACTGGGTGTCACTGTCAGGGGGAGGCAAAGCTGGCTGTTGTGGCAACAGGCACAGAGGACAGAGGTCACACTATGGCCAAAATACATGCTTGCTTTGCAGACCCATAGCTAGAGAAGCTTTGGCTTAACCTCAGTGGCATTTTCGTATGCCTGGTGTTTTTTACCATAAACCCCACAAATTTTGTTCAAAGCCCTAGCTGTTGGATGCAGAGGATTTATGTGAGAATGTAATAAATTTAACTTCAATGTGAATCCCATAATGTTTTGCCTACTGGTAGCTGCATAAATCTTGTGGGTCCTGGATGGGACGAGCTTCTGGACACGCAGTAGCGTGGTTGGGCAGCTGTAGGGCAGATCCACCTGCGCTTGTTACATACAGAAATATAAAAAAAATAACTCAAATAAAGAGCAACACCACTACTACCCCCCAAAAAACCCAAAAAACAACTCCTTCAGGAAAAAAAAACCAAACCAGATGACAAAGCCTTCCAGTTTCATACAGATGTGCTCTAGAAAGCCAAGAGATATGGATGCTCTCTCTCTGTGGTCTGCAGGCTGAATGACTGAGAACAAGGGGACTGTATTTTGTCACCAGCATGAAAATATAACCTAATAAACACAGGCATATACCTGCCCAGTAAGAGAAGGCACTTTGTTCCTTGCCATTTTTTCAGATAAAATTGCCATCTAATCTAAAGCATGGCAGTCTTGCTGAAAGTCTATGAATTCTCTTTGTATGAGGAGCTGTAGCAAAGTTCATAGCCAGACTTGCTATAAAAACACAGGAGTTAAAAATAGCTGTGCAGTCAGGGAGCAGGATCCAGCTCTAAATGGGTAGCCCAGTTTGCTCTCACAGTCAAGTATTGTAAACAAAAGTCAACCCTTTTGTTTTTAGGCTGCTGCTGATAGCTTTTTGTTTTCCACGGGGAAATGTTGATGCTTCCTTATCATTTGACAACTTTCAACTCTTCTTGTGGTCTTTGTGAAAGGTCTGTGCCAAAAAAGTACCAGTGTCATTTTGACTGAAAGCAGGACTTCTTTGGGAAGGTGTTATTCATGGAGGAGAGGGAGTAGCTTTTTTATTAACCTAAGAATATTGGAAAGATTTCTGCAGGAACTTTGCAAGGAGCTCACAACACTTTTCTTCTGGGCCTGCTGCAGAAGTTGCTGCAGCCCTGGTTGGCAGACAGAATTGCAGTGGGAGATGGATTGGCTCCTTTTCTGCTCTGACAGCCATGAGGCTGCATGAATTGCACAGCCTGGTGTTATGGGTGGAGCAGTTCCGAAGGATTCATCCCAGCTGGGTCTCACACCAGGTGGCAAAACAAACTATAAAGGGCTGAGGGGCTGGGGAAGTGGGTCCCCTTCTTTCCTGCTGTGCTGTGGGCAGGGACTGCTGTGGGTGATTGCTGCCCTCCTCGATGCACAATGGAGAAAGCTGAGGCTTTGAAAAAGGAGGAGGGGGTAAGTGATATCTAAAATGGTGTAAGTCTGTTATAACTGGAAGTTTGGGGCTTTTTAAAAATGCTTGGTTGAAGAACTGGATCAGTTCTGCTTTCTTATTTGTGTTGATCCCCAGCCTGGATAAAGCCTGTGCTGTATTGCTTTGCAGGTTTTGTATGTTGAATATAGCACAGAGAGGTCTCTCTATTCGTTTGTGAAATGGGAGCATAATATTTATTGGTCTTAGAAGATTTTTTTTCCCCTGAGATAATTTTTTCTTTTGTTTTTAACTGTAAACCTTTTGAGGCTTGGTTCTTGTCTTGTGTGACTGCTTGGTGCCAAGCAATGATGGTGTTAGAGGCAAGCTGTAAAAAGTGCCATAAAATCCATGGATGCAAGGGCCAAAGAATGAGAAAACATTCTTTTATTTTAGCTACTTAAAATGGTGATAGTCCATGGAAAGCTGTAGGCATGTTCTCCATTACTAACTCATATTTTAATATGTGTTCTTATGGAAGCAAAAACATCTGCTGTTTTCCTAAAGCTGGTATTCCTNTCCTCGATGCACAATGGAGAAAGCTGAGGCTTTGAAAAAGGAGGAGGGGGTAAGTGATATCTAAAATGGTGTAAGTCTGTTATAACTGGAAGTTTGGGGCTTTTTAAAAATGCTTGGTTGAAGAACTGGATCAGTTCTGCTTTCTTATTTGTGTTGATCCCCAGCCTGGATAAAGCCTGTGCTGTATTGCTTTGCAGGTTTTGTATGTTGAATATAGCACAGAGAGGTCTCTCTATTCGTTTGTGAAATGGGAGCATAATATTTATTGGTCTTAGAAGATTTTTTTTCCCCTGAGATAATTTTTTCTTTTGTTTTTAACTGTAAACCTTTTGAGGCTTGGTTCTTGTCTTGTGTGACTGCTTGGTGCCAAGCAATGATGGTGTTAGAGGCAAGCTGTAAAAAGTGCCATAAAATCCATGGATGCAAGGGCCAAAGAATGAGAAGACATTCTTTTATTTTAGCTACTTAAAATGGCGATAGTCCATGGAAAGCTGTAGGCATGTTCTCCATTACTAACTCGTATTTTAAGACATGTTCTTATGGAAGCAAAAACATCTGCTGTTTTCCTAAAGCTGGTATTCCTAATACTTTATACCTCTGATGCAGTGTGAGGGATAAAGTCAAAATATGTGTCTGTTGCCCAAGATATGTTTGATGATATTGTAGCCTATGGTGTCCTATTGCTGAATCAGCTCTTTTAAGAGGCTTCGAAATCTGTTACAAAGCTGGGAAACACACAGCTAATCCATAAAACCTTAAATATATGTAAAGCAATGTGCAAATGACACCTACTAACTGGAAATTGCTACAGATAAAAGAGATCTGGCAGCTGAATCACAAAAATATTATTCAGAGTAAATACTTACACCAAATTAATAGCCTAAAAACTGTTCCACCACTCAAACAGCCTTCAGAAGTATCAACTGATTTGGAAGAGTGGGCTGCTGTTAAAATAATAACGAATCCAGCCTTGTCCTGTCTCCTTGGTATCCTCCAGGCTTTCTCTGGTAGGGTATTTTGACTGCTGTGAGGATTTAAAAGAACTTTCTTATCACTGATAAATATCAAAGCTGGCGAGACTGCTGTGTGTGGCTGAGGGTTTGCAATATGCGAACATTAAATACTGATGCTATACTTGATGCTGTAACAATTTCTGCTACTTTAGCAAAAAATATCCAGGAAAGGTCTCTAGTTGTTTCCCAGAGGGCAGTGGGCACATTAAAATGAATAATTAAGAATGTGACATGTTGTTGGTGTAATGCGTTTGTGTATTCAGCTGATGAAAATCTACTTGCTTCAATTTTGGTAAGGCTTGTGTTGNTGCAGCACGAGGGAACCCCTTCCTTCTGGTCATGCCAAAAGGCTGTTCCAGAATTTAAGGTGGTGATCTAGGACATGGCAGCTTCATATTCACCACTCTGCTCCCTGCCTGTACAGTGTTAGGCTTTGCTTCCCTGTTGAAAATAGTGAGGCTACAGGGTGGTGTGAGATAGCTAAAGGTTGTATTTTGATAGTACAGTGGTGTTACAGGTCTAAGGTACTTGCAAAGGAATATAATCTA
>VZTT01011254.1:42417-57547 GCA_013400855.1 Buphagus erythrorhynchus | reverse complement strand
TTTTTTTTTGCCTTGTCTCTTCTTTACCTACCCCACTTGTATCAGCTATAGGATGTTGTTATTCTCTGATGTAAATTTGGTTCAGGCTCCAAACAGGTTAGAGCAAGACCTTTGTGTCTGTAAATATCCTTTTTATACATCAGTGCTAAACACATACTAATAGCAATGCTCTTGATGAACTAAAAGGCCATATATTTCTCTTCCTACAGGCTTGGAGATTTATTCTCTCTTTAAAATTTGCTACATCAAATGCTCTGGGCAGGCTCCATGCATTGTACAACATGTTTTTATGTGAGCAGGCGGCTCAATAGCAAGGCAGCATCGTTTGCCCTCATCTGCCAGCTTTTGTCTTTGAGTGGAAGTGTGGGGCCTGGTGAGAGGTAGGATATGAACTGTGTCCAGACTCTGTTCCTTATCTCTGAGATCACCAAGAGGGAGGGCATTGTTGATGGATTTAAATCAGCTTTTTCTCCTCTTGTGCACAACAAAAGTCTAAATCCCTTTTCAGGCCAGATTGCTCCATTTCGCTGCATGGGCTAGGCAGATTGGAAACATGTTTGTCACTCAGCTTTTCTCCTAACCTAATCAGTAGACACTGGGATGGTGGGATTTTGGTGCTCAGTGTATCACCCTTTAATCTATGGAGTTGGCCTTTAAAAGCTGCTGATGCTGTTGCTGCTATGTGTGAGCTGCTGCTGTCTTTCATTTCTGAAGACAGATATAAAAATAATGTTAACCACGAGCACAAGCAGAGGGTTTAGCAGGGATTTGAATCTAAAATGTGATACTTAGCACTGACCAACTTGATTTGCTCCAGCAGAGCAGAACCCCTTATTCCGTTATAATAAAGTGTGTTGTATGTGGAGATGATGGCAGTGGGATTTACTGTGTCTGTATTTTAGTTCTGCTGATGAATGGGCCTAAATGGGAATAACCACAGGCCACAGGAACACGTGGTTGGAAAAAGGTGGCTTGGCAGATTTGTCTTTGGGTTTCAAAGGTCTCTCTGATAAACCCACAAGCTCACTAGTGTCTTTGCACTTCTGAGCTCCATGGCATACCATCCTCATCTGTGCCTGGAACCACAGTCCTAGAGGGACAAATTGTCACAACATGAAGGTATGAAGAAGCAGGCCAGCTCTTGTGAGTTTGCAGAGGTCAGAAGGATGCCAAGAGGGAGAGTTATGTGATAGGTGTGATGAAGGATGTTAAAAGCACTAAAAGAATGTAGGCTCTTCAAGGCAGAGGCTGTAGCTCTGTTTACACACAAACAAGTCTGTATCTGCTTGCACACACACAGCTACTTGTTGTGTTAAGCACAGCCTGAATCAGATATTGACTGAGGTCTCTAGACAAATACAAGATAATTCCTTCCAGGAAAGATATAATTCATTGACTAGGTATGCAATAACATTTCTAATTCTTCTTCTGCCACTAAAATGATCTGCATGAACTACCTTGCATCCTCTTGAGCCACATTTCTACTGTTCTGTGGTGTTTTAAGGTACAGGTAGCATGCCAAATGGCATCTACCAGCCCCACGTAATGCCTTGTTTGGCCATGAGAAGCCAGGTACAGAAGGAATGTGGAACTCGGCATTTGTGAAGCAAGGATGGTTCAACAATTCAGCCCAAATGTTCAAACTTAACATTTTGCTGTGAAGACAGGCTGGCTGGGCTTTTCAAGAACCCATTTTATTCACTGATGGATGGGGAGGAAGGCTTGCTCCTGCCAGTCTGGCATCCCAGATTCCCAACATCTTGCCCCTAGTGGTGTCAGGTCCCTGCCTGGAACTCTGACCAACCTGAAAGAATAGGAAACTTTTAAATTTCTTCTTTCTCTTTTCATCATTTAAAATACAAAAGAGTTTTTGAATGGAAGTTCCATTTTCAGCAAGCTTAAGTTCTTTCTTTTTAGTGGTTGTGAACTATGCCAATTGTTTTGTTTAAGTGCTGAATAACTCCGTTTAGTTTTGGCTACTCAAGGACAGCAAGAAAAATACCAGTCTGCTTTCCGAAACCCTCCTTTGTTTTTGGGAAAGAACACATTTTTTTCAAGACTTTCCAGATTCACTTTACCCCTAGTAGAGAAGAAGGAATATAAAACAAGACACATATAGGCAAATTTCCCCAAATGTTTCTACTGGTACTGATTGTCCCCACTCTTATTCCCTCCTGACTTAAGAACTGGGAATGTTTTTAGCAACTTCCAGTATTCAAGTACAAAATTTCCAATGAGGTGGACAATATCAATATCTAGAGTAAGAGCCTGTGTCCTTATTATGAATTAGTAATGATCTTTCTGAAGATGCCATTCCAGTGGGTAGATCCAGAAATGGGAACTGAGGCGCTTGATCTTAAAGGCCTTTTCCAGCCTGCAAGATTTTATGATTTCCTTGTCTTGCTGGATGGGTCAGTAGCAGAGGATAATTGAGATGGATCCTAGGAAGGGTCCCTGAAGAGATGAGAGGCCATGATGAAAGTGCTAACAATGAGAGAAAAAATGTGAAGGGGTGTAACCCACGTCTCTTGAAAAAAGAAACTTTCCTGCTGGACGCATTATAGTTAATAGTACAGGTCCAGTTGGCTGGTGGGAGAGGTTTTTAACCCACTTCCCTGGTGAAACAAGTGTAAGCAGTCCATACAAGGACTGGATGATAATGAAAGTCTGATTCCAGCAATGGGAAGCAGGGAAAGCAGATGGGCTCCTAGTTGATCTCTCTTTTTTTTTTTTTTTTTTTTTTTTTTTCTAATTCCCATTTTCAAACAGAAGTCTCTAAGAAAGGAGGGCTGGATATTACACAGAAAAGTGTCAGTTTTTCAAACAGGTTGTTTATAGAAGGTCTTAGTTAAATCATTTCATTGACTAACAAAAATTTGATATCTGTCTATGCTATTTCTGTCTGGGTTGGCAATTAAATAGAGAAGAAATTCAGCTCAGGTTAACTGAAAACTTTAACAAAAGTTTTACTTCTGCAGAATATTTTTTTTCCAACTAGGATGTAAATGGATTTTTCTTATTCAGGACAAAATAGTGTCAAATGTAACATTTTGTTTGATGGCCCTTTTAAAGAGACGAAATGAGAAAGTAAACGCAATCTCTTTCATCCAAGAGCTTGGTGATTAGGGCCCTTATTTTGTGTGTGGGAGGCCAGGATTACATTTTTTCCTCATCTTGAGGACATTTGAGTTGATATCGCTCAGATGTAAGGGCATTATTTAAGTGGAGGAGAGAGTTCTTAACTCCTGTTATTGCTGTAATTTTATTGGGAAAATACTTGAAATATTTTGGAGGTCATGGAGAGAATAATTTTGGGGCTTAGTGCACCCACCTGGGAGGAATAAGATCTGTGCTCCTGGCTGCGTTACACCAACTACTTAATTTAAGAGTGTAAATGTCTCCTAGAGTAGGGACTGCAATCCTTTTCTTTTTTTTTTCACCATGACACATCGAACTTTTTAGTGATGAAGTTTTTTTTGCTTACTGAGCCCTGAAGAGGGTTTATTCTATGTAAAACATACAGATTGAGTAGGAGACACTGTGACTGTGTGAGCCCAGACAGGCAGCCTGGCAGGTGGGTTAGTACCTGCAATATCTGACTCAAACTCTGTCCAGGCAAAGGAGAAATGGTTCCTAGGTCAGTGTAGTGCCTGAGTGACAGCTCTGCAGCTGCTCTGGGAGACTTACAAATGTAGCAACAACTTTTTCTTTCTCTTTATTATTTTCACTAGACAAAGCTAAAAATATTGGTCTGATGTTCAAAATAGCTGTGGGAAGACAAGAAACCACAGTTAGCCAAAAAAACCTTTGCCTGTTTCTTTTTTTGACACGCTAGTCACAATTGCAGCTTGAAAAAGATAATTAATAGTTACCTTGATTGCTTGGTTGTGTGCTTAAGAAAGGAAAACTGAACTTCAGTAAGACTCTAGCCTTCTTTTCAGATCAGACAGTTTATGAAAAAACACTGGGACTATAAAATGAATACAGAAGACAAAAGGTAAACAAGCTTTCCACTTACAGGAGGACATTTGTATTTATTTCCCTTGCTTCTTGTGTTTGGGGCTGAATCTTGGGGCACAGCTAGAGGAATCAGTGCAAGTAGCATGATATTACCAATGGAAGCATTTTTAATCAGAGATGTATCTCAGAGAGAGTACCAATAGATGGTTTCTGTTCCCTTGAAGTCTAAAGGGAAGGAGGGACATAACACCTGAATTGTGGAAAGAGCAACCCTGTGTGGTCAAAGGGATTATCTAGATGAAAAGGACTTTCCTGCAACTTTAAACTGTTTTATTCCTTTTCTTGCCTTCTTATTCTCCCTGAATGAAAAACACTAAGATAAATTTTATCATTTTTCCGCTGCTTTTGCAGTCTAAGACTTTATTCTGTTCTCAAGTTAGTGCTTACCCTGCTTTCTTCCAAAGTGCAGGTCCTTTCCAGAGTGACTGCAATCAAAAGATTCCCTAGCTGAGAAGGATGCCAAAATAAACTGCTTGAGGTCCCACCTCCCAAGACTTTCAGGAATCCTAGTAGAGACTGATGAGTTAGATTTGGCACCAACTTCGTATTTTAAATATATTATTTTTCCCCTCTAGGTCATGGATATTTAGACAGATGTGTTCAGAGATTTGCAAAAAATTAAGGGAATGACAAGGTTAGCTTTGTGTTGTGTAAGTGACCAAAAAACCCAGTCATTGCTGCAGCAAGTGAGGAAGCCGTCAAGGCCCAGCTATTCTAGCCTGTGATGGAGTTTTTCCTCTTTCTGATAAAGACAGGCTCTGTTCAAAAGAGGTGCTAAGACCCTTATGACCTGAATTCTTGCCAGTGTCATTCCTTTACAACAACTCATTATACCTTTGTATTGCCTGAGCTGCTAAAGCGTTTGCTTAGGCCTCATGAGAGACTGAACCGGGCATCTGGCACCACCTGTGAAAATCCCACTTGTAATGGCTTCACCTCTGCACTTCTGCTGGAAGCAAAGCCCTTTTCCTAAGCAGAGGTGTGATTCTCACTGCTGTGGCTTCAGAGAAGGAAAGCCTTTTAATCAAAGTGTTACACCTGAATGACTGTTATCCCTGCAGGAAAAAGAAATAAAAAGCCTCTCATGGGACCAACAAATAACTCATGAGCCTATCTACAGAGGAACAGCAAGAAAAGTATGTCACCTTGTCTTGTTTGGCTTGGCAGAGCCAGAGTGCTCATGAGAGGTGAAGCTGCTGTGACTTGCCTCCCCTGCTCCTAGAGCCACGCAGCCTCTGCTGCCAAAAGCGCTCTTCCGTCGCAGCAGTGTGGCAGGTGAGCGTCTGCCAAATGACAAAACACAAACCTCTTAATGAGCAGCTGAGGGTAGGGTGGGGATTCCAGATAGAGACAAATCTATGTCCCTCAGGAGATCTGGTGCAAACCGATCAGTATAAGAAGTATTTGGCTGCTAATTAAGTTTGATCCTTTGGCTGCACTTAAAACAGTTTGAGAGTATATCAAGTTGGAGAGCAGGTGCTGACTGGCTTGAAAGTGCTGGTCCATCAAATCAGGTAAAGGTTTTATATTCAGAAACTCCCCTAGAAGGGAGACTGTAACTTGCTAAGTGATAGATATATCTAGACCCTTTCAAGTATAATGCATTACTGACAGAGTTATAATGCTTGTGACTTTTATTCCCCCAAATGCTTGCAAAATTCCCCTCTGCTCTGAAAGGGCCTCCTCATTCTCATGTTCTGTTCTCTTCTTTTGTGTGTATGGAATGAATGCCGAAGGAGATATATAGCCAGGTGCAGCTTGAAAATCCCAGGAGCAGTTGCTTCTGGTCTTCCTGCCTTGATTTGGAATCCAAATGCAAACAGGAAAGTCTGATTTTAGAGGACATGCCACCTCTGTTCCATTGTCTTCAAAAATTCCAAAGGTTAAGAGCAGAAGAAGGTTGGATGTGTAGTATGTCTTCTCCCCAGGTGCCAGACTATTTAGAGAAGTGGTCACCTTTTATTAGTAGCTCTTAGGTGTTCTTGACTGACCAGAATAAAGGAAGGCCCTGAAAATGTGCAACTGAAAAATAATTAGCTGCCTATGCAGGGAGGAACTGAGATAGAGGTTATTAAAAATTTGGGTTATGTTTTTCTGTATCTGAAAAACTTCTTAATGATCTCTGTACTACAGAGAACAACAAAGCAGATTAGAATAAATAAAAGCTATACCGTGCCTCCCTACTGTGATGCAGCTGCCTGAGGACTGAATACAGAATGGAACATACTTACAGCAGGTTGCAGTGTGACCAGCTCCAATCCAAATTAGAAGTTGCCTTAGAATCATGGTCGAAAGTTTGGGTTTTTTTTTTTTTGTTTTTTTTTTTTTNTTTTTTTTTTTTTTTTTTTAATTTTTGTTGTTGTTGTTGTTTTTTTCCTGTAGTTTGCTCCCTGAAATTTGAGTCTCTAATGCTCACTTTTTTAAAAAAGAAAAGTTTTCCTGTGTCATAGTACTTCATTTCTGGGGCCAAAAGGATTCTCCACCCACCTCATCAGTTGAATGAAAGGGAAATTTAAGAGGCAGAGAAATATTTGCAGTTACAGAAGTCATTCTTTTACTATTCCCCATTGCATGGTTAGTGAACTGGAAGTAAGTAAATTTATTAAAATTTCTGGTATGCCTTCAAATTTATGCTGTTCACACTGAGAATTAGAACCTGCTAGTGTAGTGGTGATCAATAATGGTAGATGGATTTCCTTCATCACAGTAAGGTTTTGAGTAGGGCCTTCCCTGAAGTGTTGTGGTAGTGGTGCAGTTATCAGCTTGTTTTCAGCCTTGTGGAATTAGGCAGACAGCTGACAGTAGGCAACTTCTTAGAAAAGGCAAAAGATGCAGCACAGGGATGTTTTCCTGCCTGATAACTTGCCTTGTCCTGAGAAATCTTTGCATGGCTTTCTTGTGCTGTAGAGTAGTAAAAGAAGTGGAGTAGTGCCCTTCAATGGCTCGAGGTATGTGGTGCTTTCAACACTTTAAGAGATTTTTCAATACAATTCCTGAACAATTAACATAAGGCTAGTGGGACAGCTGTTGTCTAAAACAATAGCAATTTTGGATGTAATTGGAGGCAAAATTTCACCTTGCAACAGATAAATTATGTCTGATGGGCCTTGTACTGAGCAGCAGATCCATGTTCTTCAGGCTCCACTAATAATGTGTCAGCCAACAAAATCACTTATGCTGGTTTTGTAATGGGGACTCTTCACATCTGTGCTTCAATCATAGTCCTTTCCTACCTGAATAAAGAAGTCTTCCTAATCAAACAAATAGTGGAAGGTTTTTGTTTTCGATCTGTTGTAAACCATCCATGTATTAGTTATGACAGCTACACTCGCTGAGAAGTATTTCACTGAGTCTAAATATCATAAGTAAAGAAAATTGCTCAGTGTGTTGTGCGGATAAGAAGTGGTTGAAGTGTGGTGTGACAGAATTGCAACATATGGGTGCATATCCAGAGCATTCCTCTTTCTGCTGGGAAAAGCGTGCATTGGTGTAAGTCCATTATTATGTAGTACCTCTGAAATATACGCGTAAAGATTTTCTGAAGAAATTGCGCCTAAATAGTTTACAAGGTGAAGGGTCTGTGGAGGAGACTCGAGAACTTCTTTAATCTAAACTGCAACACTACAGGCCCAATGTAGTTGAGTGAATTTTCTTTTTCCTTTCAGCAGGGGAAGTGAAAGATGGCTAATAAATTAAGCAGAACATCCAACAACACTAAGCCATCAGCTCTAGTGGTTATACCTTTCATTTGCTCTTAATTTGGAGCAATGGGTGATTGTTAATGGTGTGAGCCTAGAAATAGAAGTTGGGAAGGAAATAAGAAGATAAGATTATGGCTCTGCAGTTAAAATGCATTTGTGATGGCTGTTCTCCATCCTGCTGTAGTCCTTTTGTGAGGTGAAGCAGTGAAGATGAAGGGTGTTTAGCATTATTCTCCCTGGGCTTCATTTTGGGGTGTGGTGATTTGAACATGAGGCTGTAGTCCGGGAATGTGCTCTTCCAACCTAGCACAAGGGGTCATGGAGCAAGAGAGAGCCTTGGTGTCAGCTTCTAGAAACATAAAATGCATGTGGATTAGGAGACCTCTGTCTTGTACACAACAATTGAAACACATGAAGTGATCTGGGCAAGCCCCATGAAGGCATATTCTGAGCATGATCTGCCAGTCTACTGTCCTTTTTTGGCACTGCCACCACACAAACAGTAATCTACAGTGTCTTGCACTCTTTCTGATTGCTGGAGACCTTCTTAGATCTAATTTAAGTTAGTGAGTCTATTCTAATGTGAAAGGGGTGAGAAAAAGGCCCCAAGTTTGCTTAGTCTTTTCCTCTTTTTCTTTATTCATGCATTTGGTAGAGCTTGGTTGAAATGGTGGATTAGTGTCACTGGCTCTAGTGCTTTCTAAAGTTATGTCAAAGTTTTTGCATGTTTAAAACCGACCTATTGATTCAAAATGTTGCCATGCTGAGTGGCTCAGCCAATGCTGTGTCAGATATTGGCAGCAGGAATAAAGCATAGGATATGCTCACCCATCCTTATATTGAAAGACCATCTCAGCTGAATTCAGTGAATTGTCTTTTATACTAGTTTCTCCTGGATGAGGCTGAAAAAAAATCATGCATTCAAATTAGTGTTAGAGGCCACTGTCTTTCCCAGCTAATACTGCCTGAGTCTTTAGTGCTGATCAGGGTGTGGATAATTTCTTGTGGAAGAATCGCAAGATGCTCTTCAAGTACCAAGAAATAATTTTTGAATTCTTTTTTTATTCCATACCAGTTTTAAAACGGTGTTTGAAGCTGGAGGAAGAAAGATAAAATCATCTCAGTTCTTCCTTGCTTTAAATGCAGCCCTTGCCTTGACAGGGGAGG
Organism: Buphagus erythrorhynchus; assembly: GCA_013400855.1. Classification (NCBI taxonomy): domain Eukaryota; kingdom Metazoa; phylum Chordata; class Aves; order Passeriformes; family Sturnidae; genus Buphagus; species Buphagus erythrorhynchus. The sequence continues at coordinate 48,659 of VZTT01011254.1, read as the reverse complement.
AAACCCCACGTGTTGATGTACTGCTATCAGTTCTTGGAGAAGCCTGACTAGCCTGAAAAAAATGTTGATGCAATCAGCACCCTCCTTGCCGCTGCCTTCCGGCCTCTCTGGGGTGGATATACAGCACCTCCAAGATATGGCAAATGTCGAGTTTCTTGCGAGGCCACGTCCCCACGTTTGAGCTTGGAGCTACCAGCTGGCAGTGGCAGCAGCCCCGTGCAGTCCGGGTGGCTGCAGCAAACAGCTTTGAAGTTCTGCCCTTCAGCTATCTCCTGTTGCACGCAGCTTGTGATACATGAGTCTGTGTCCTGCAGCTGTCTCCGTTTAAGTCAGCAGGCGTTTGAAGCAATGCTGGCCACCCCAGGGAAAGGGGCAAGAGTTGAACAAAGTGTTCATCTTCAATTAAACTGTTGGAATGCCAGTGCAGAGTCTGATTCCCTGCCACTTTCTCCTCTAAAACCACTGTCGTGTCTGAGCTTTTTAACAGGGAAGAGCAGAGGCAGCTGTCAAGGTCTGCTAATCAGTTAAGGTTTGAACCAAAAGGAAGAATCAGTAATGGTATCAAATGGTTTGTAAGGGGTACTTGCTGAGTTTTAGGCAGTGATTTCAGCAAGCTCCATCTCCCCTTTAGACTACTGTCTTCAGTCTGAAACTTTGCTGCTGAATATGTCAGAGGAAACTAACACAGTAATATCCAGGAAGCTTAACCAGCAGAAGGGTTTAAAAACATTTCCTTGCAGTGAGACAAATTCAGCTCTGGTGTAAGTGCAATTCCTTCTAAAGTCAGTTCTGAAGCTGCTGAGGAAGATGGGTTGAAACCAGCAGTCCAGGTCTTTGCCTTGAATTGAGTGACCTGGTTGTCTTCACCGGGAAAGACTTAATTATGGGTAAGATAAGCTAGAGGAAAACATGACCCACCTGGCTGCTGCACCCATTTAGTCCTGGGCTGAACTTGCTCAATTATCCTTCCCCCCCCCCCCTTTCTTGCATATCAAACCACAACAAAAGCAGTAACAACAGACTTTGACACCTGTGTTTCCTCCAGCTGTGAGTCTCATCTTTTTTCTACAAACAGCTTTATCCACTTCAGAATGTGGGACCAGTTCTCAGAATTACAAAGGCTGATCAGCAACAAATGGTCCCCAAGTTTGCTTTATCTGTTCAAACGTGTGCTTTTTGGTGTAACTTTACTTTTTCTATGAACTTTACATGCTGCAGGGTATGCTCCTTACTTATGGAGTAAATTTGATACAAATTGCGTAACAAAAGAATTTACAGTGCAGGCTTGTATGTTCAAATCCATGGTTATGTTCTTAAGGATCTGACTTTTGCCTCTCCCTTACCAGCTGTCCTCTGTTAGTGACTAGTGCTGATAACAGCCCTGCTGAGAAAGCAAATGGTAGAAAGCAAATTGCTTCTTGCAAAAAAAAAGCAGTAGGGGGAGTGAAGAAGTAAAATGAAAAAGAGAGGTCAGAAAAATTTATTCTAAAATACAAACTACCGTTATGCCCAGATAACTAGCCTGGTAATCTTTGATGTGGCTGGAATCATTGCCACCAAAATGAGCAGAAAGTTTTGTTGTCATTCACAGAAGAAGAGTAGCAAAGGAATTTATGGTATGAAAAGTTGTCTGTCTTCTAGTGCATCTGAATACACCATGTGCTGGGCCACTTGGCAGGCCGGGAGATTATGTAAAACAACAACAAAAAAAAAATCTTGGGAAGTCTACTGTCTTTGTTTAATATATCAGAAATGCTATTCTTCCATAACCAGGGCAGCAGCTTGGTATCAGAATTTTTAATGCAGGGTAGAGAATATGCACAGGAGGAATGAAAGGTGTCCTGTTCCCATTTCATGAACTTTCAAAAGGATGCTGAGGATAGAATAAGAATGGTGTGGTGGCAAGTAACATAAGAGTAATTTCTGTAATTTCTTATTCTGTAAAAAGCATTTTACATTTATGAGAAAAGGAGACAATCCAAATAAAATTACATTGTATGGATTTGCCTGCTGTATTGCAGCAGGAAAAAATAATGAGAATAGAAGAAAAGTCACTACAGTGCTCCAGAGGGTACAGTCATGAAGCCAGGAATGCAGTATGTAGTTGAAACCTTTGAAAATCTAACCTTTAATTTCCAACACTGAATGAAATTTAGGTCATTCTGATCCACCTGCTTCCCCTCAATGGGTCTGAGAGAGAAATTCTATCTGGGTAGACACTTCTCTCAACCTAGATAATTAATTACATTCATTTATTTTAATTTAATTAAATCAAATCAGGAATATTTTTACATCACAAATTAGTTGTCACTATTTAATTTTTCTTTTAGTGTTCGTGTTTAAGTCAGCTGGAAAGATCAAATAGACTTGTTCATTTCCCTCCTTGCTTGTAGTTGTTTTTTCAGTCTGCTTCCTGTTCAAGTTTCTATGCACATTAGAGTTTGCTTTTTATTTAAACTCTACTGTATGTTTTCAACAATATTACTTAAACCGTGTCTAATCCTGCAAGCTTCTTTCAAGCCATTTGTGGTCTGCTGGACTTTCCAGTCTCTTTCATAATTATTTGGAGCCTTAAGCATGAATTGGTAACTTCAGATGTGCAAAAGAGCTCACTATTCTGGTTAGGACTTTTGCTTTTTGAGATATGTCTAGTCTGTAGGACATCATTTCATATCCTAAATACCCCATTTATAATATGAACAGCTAGCAGGTGAATAAATTTGGAGAAGGGCTGCATCATTGTTTTGAGAATTAATAGGCAGTCTGGGACTCTGATAACCAGTCTTTAAAATGCTTTGTTCTAGAAAATAAAAAAAAAGGGTGATCCTTATAATTTCTCAGTCTATTCTAAGCCACTGCTTTGCATATTTTGACAAGAAAGAATCCAAACCTTGCAAATATACTTAATTGAACATGGAATATTTGTGCATAGGTAATAATAATCTAATTCCCAACCTGCATGCATATTCTAGCCCCTTTATATTACTTTTCTATATAAAGTGCAGAACACATACCAAGCTCAAAAATGTATTTGCAAAGACCTCATGGTCTTATTGTGACCATGTTTTAGACGGTTATTCCCACAACAAACAGAACTAATTTGTCAAAAGATATTATTACATGAGACACAATGTAAGCCTATACTTTAAAAAAATATTGTTTTTTATTTTGACAAACATGGTAGAATTATCTCATTATACTCAGTCTCAGGCTCCACAATTTCATGTCTTCATATAGAAACTTATGTAACACAATCATGAAAATACTGAGTCCAGTTTTTTTGAAGTTCATGAGCTCTCTTCTCATTTTAATTTTGTGGAACTTTCCTATAAGGATGGAATATCTGAAAAATATTATGTTACACAAAGAAAGAAGGCGGATTTTCTGCTTGAACTGTTTTCTGTCAAGGCTAGTTCAGATAGGTTGGGCAATGAAACTATTGTGAATTACTATTTTTGCCTGTGTTTCTGACTTCTCAGCTGGTTCTGCCCATCTCTAATGGGCAGTGGTATTGAGGGCTGTGCACTTGCCTCTGGGTCTGTCATGAGGCTTGGCTGGAGCTGGACCTTCTGAGAATTGGCACAGCATACTTTCACACGCTGCAAAAATAATTTCTTGTGCTAATCCCTTGTGGCATTTACATATTACACAAGACCCTCTTTATAGAAGAAAAAAACCAACATTTTCCCATGACCATAGTTAATGTACTGTAAATCTGTGAACTGTTGGATCTGTGAGCCACATCTGAGGATACTTTTTCCTTCAGAAAAGGACTTGGAACAGCAGCATGCTCTCTATCACAGAGGAAAGTTCTGGTGTGGTTAAAATATTAGTTCTAGACTCTAGAGGTCTAACTTAGAATTTCTGATCATCTACTGATTGCCTTATAACTAGATGTTAGGTTACTACATGAACAAAAACCCAGTATAGGTTATCTGTGAAAGACAGAAAATTCAAGAGTTTAAGAACATCTGTTCTGCCTCTGTCTAAGGGTTCGTTGGGTTCTCTATCCAGGTGGTTACAAGAAGATGCACAGGGAATAACAAAAGTAAGGAAAGAAATGTACCTCCTCCAAGTACATTCCCAATTCCCAACATTTCATAAACCTGATGTGTGGTTTTTTACTATCTGATAGTGCTAAATTATCCGTTTCTTCAAGTTTCTGGTACAGGTTCCCTGTCAGCCTATGTAAACCTTTTCTATCCACAATATTTTTTTCCAAGGAGTCCTGTAAAAGGCAGAACTGCTGCCTTTTATTTTTCCCGAGCCTTGTTCTTGCACGTTTCATATTGTGTGCCTTAGTTTTTGAGCTGGAAGACTCAGCATATAGTAAATTTTTATTCATTTTTTCGAAGACACTCTTTAATTTGTTGACCTCTCTCATGTGTTGCCTGTTCAGGTTGTCTCTTCTCCAGGCTGACAAGTCTCAGCTTGCTCTGCTGTCCTTTCAATCGCATACAATGTGGCTGTAATGCTTTTTCTCTAGTGGAAATCCTGGAGAGCATTTGGTAGCAAAATCATGTCTCTGTGTATATATATATACCTAGACATATATATGTATGTATATAACATACAATGAAGGTTTGAGACTGGAACTATGCAGCACAAGACCAGTATTAGATATTTGTTCCAAAGCTAATATTAACAAGATAAAACTATATAATTATCATCTTTTGAAAGTAGGAAAAACCATTACCTTGTAAATGACCTTGTTGCTTCCTTCTGTGGGCCCCCTCTTTTACCTGAAAGGCTTAAATGCCCATTTATGTAAAAGCTGGAGCTCTGGCAAAATGCCCACTGAGGGCAACTGTGTAACCACGGAAATGCCCAAAACCTCTGTAATGCATTTATTGAACATGTCTCTCAACACAGTCTATTTTGTTCAACCTTGTTAAAGAAAACGAAGGCTGAATCTCACTGCTGCATAATGGCTTCTCACCACTTGACTCACAAGTGCAATCACAGGTCAGGTGGAGGTGTCAGGACCTTATGACTTTCTCCTGCAGGCTGCTTGTGTCCTCAGGCTGACTGCATCGTGTACATCTCTGTGGCTCTGGGGACAGCTGGGGAAATGCCCACTAAAGACTTTGAAAGACACTGTGAACTTGTGATGCTTGACTTGGTGCTAGTACCTGCCATGTTCATGCTCTGTGTCAAAGGCAAGCAAATTCAGAAAAATGTTACAGAGGCTCTGAAACATGAACAAAAACCCAGTATATCCCAAGGTAGACATCCCCCTGATTCCTCACTTGGACTTACCATTGTTACCTTTGCCTGAGCTGTGAAACCCATTGTTTTTGCACTGAGGGGATAGCATAACCCAGGGCAGGTAAAGTGTGGGAAAATCTTCAATTTATACATGATATACATAATGACATAATGATGTTCTTCACTAGGAGCTACAGAAAATCCCAATATTCTATTTATTTGGTTGGGTTTTGTGGCGTTTTTTGTTTGGTTGTTTTTTTTACTGTTCCTGACTTCTAAACTGATGTTTAGGAAAGGCAGTTCATTGTATTTGCAACCCAAGTGAAAAAAAAGCTAGACTCAGTGTGGGAAGTGCAACCTAATAGAGCAAATGAATGCCTGTTCTTTAAGAAATAAATTGGGTTTTGACAGATAACTTTGCTTCGATCTCTATTGAATTAATGTAATCTAATAAAGGTATTTTTGTTGGTGGATTTGGCTAGGAAGAGGTTGTATGCATGGAAGGAGCCCTTAAAAGGAGGGGCAAAAGCCTACTGGTGATGCAGATGAAATGGGGCTGATGTAGACTAATGGAAAGAGTGAAGCTCATGTAAGGATTAGGGTAATTGCCTGTCTGGCAGCTAGAGAGACAGTCCTGGCAGAGACTGAGAAAATCATCTACCTTGGCTCCTTATGCTATTGCTCCTATAGGCTGAAGGAATTTTTTTGTGCTTGTTTCCCCAGTCTCTGTTCAAAATCACTTGTATGGGTTTCAGAAAGGGAACTCAACTCCTCATGTCAGGACTAGGGTACAGCAGGGAGCAGAGGTGCTTGAGTAGAGTCTAGTTTTGCTTGTCTTCCACATGTGTTTATGCAGCCATCTCTGCCTTGCTTGGTTCTGAAGCTGGTTTTTTTCTGAGATTGCAAAAGGTATCCCCTCTCCATTACAAGAGTCTCACTTATTTACAAATTATATGTAAGGTTCTGGTCTGCTAAAGCAGGGCAGAAATAAGAAAAGTATTTGTGTTTTTTCAACTGCACCTGTTTCAGGAGGT
>VZTT01011254.1:6615-23676 GCA_013400855.1 Buphagus erythrorhynchus | reverse complement strand
AGCAGTGAATTCCTTGCTTTGCCTTGTTTGTGTGCACTGCTTTTGCTTTCCCTATTAAAATGTCTTTATCTCAGCCCATGAGTTTTTAACCTTTTACCTTTTTGATTCTCTGCCCCAGCCTGCTACTGAAGGAAGGAGTGAGCAAGTGGCTGCGTGGGGCTGGGCTGCTGGCTAGAGTTAAACCACAACATGTGCTTTGCACTGTTTTGCTCAAAAATATGTTTAAAAGGCTCTGCATTGTCTTTTCCACATTACCAAGTGAATCAATACTGCCAGCAGCTGATTCCTGAAGAAGGAAGGCACAGTAGGGAAGCACCGTCTATCATGTCCCCAATTGGTTATTGTTTTAATATCCTTGAAACATTACCAAATTTGCTAACACTGCTTAGCAGTGAGTCCAGGAAACAAATACAATTTTCTCTACTCGTAATAGGTTTATTCAGAAGCTAAGCAGCAGTCTGGAAAGGGTTAATGGAGGCTTGTCTACCTCTGAGAGCTGTTGCTGCAGTCCAGGAAGGATGGGCTAGAAGGCAGGAGGGTGTTTCAGTCCAGCTCCTCTGAGATGTAACCCTGCAACAGGACAACCCACTCAGGGCAGGCACAGGGCTGCAGTGTGAGGGCCCACTTCTCATCGTCACTGTACGCTCTTGTCATTCATTCTTTGTATTCAGCATTGCTTGTAGATTATTTTTACTCTACTGTATTTGTCATGATACAACTTCTCTAACTCTTTACTGTAGAAACTTTTATTTACTAATGTAGGATGAGTTTCATATATCTCAAATACTTCCACCAGGCACTTGAAGTATCTATTTCTTTCTCCTTTTTCTGGGGTTTGTATCAATTACATTTTATGTACTCTTAAGCAAACGTGCAGGATTTATATGTTGTTAGATTTATTCAGAACTCTGAGTTTTTGACTGCTATTTTCCAGAGAGCTGTCTTTAAGTTTATACCTGGAACTTGTTCAGGAGCTAATTCTTTTCTTAACTTCTAAAAAAAATACTGTCCAGAATTCTCTACAGCAAAAGAGTATTCCTCCTAGAAGGAGTCTTAATAGCTGAACTTTGACTACAGTATTTGCTAGGAAAATTTAGCTGAGTTAACATAAAAAAAATTAAATTATATTTTTGGTGCAATCATAAATTTGAAAATGATTCTTGCTTTCTACTACTGAAGCTGGAAAAGTGACTAGCTAGAAATAATGCTGATTACAAGGACTGTAGAACAGGCTGTAGAGCTCCACAAGGAAGCTGTGATTAAAGACAGCATTAAGCTCCAAGGAAAATGGAGACTTGGAAAAAATCTTTCAAAACTTGTAACTTGAGAATGTTTGCCTTTATGGTAGGGAAGGAAGATGGATGATTCTTGAACTGTGCCTGAAATAAAAGTGCCTTTACCATTTCCTCATGATTAAATCTTTTAAAATTTTCCTGGAATACTGTGATTGTGCTTAAATATGTATTTGCTTTTGAAACCTGAATAGTTTCAGGAGGTTCCCTGTCTTAATTATAGAAGATCTGTGCTCAGTTTCTCATGTCACACTCCTGTATTATAAAAAAAAATGAAAGCTGGAGCAAATCTTGCTAACCTCTTAACCCAGGGATTGAAGAAATCTCTCAAGCTAGTAAAATGGTTAAAAAAAACTAGGATAAACTAGTTTTAAAATGAGGAGGATTCAATATTTTCATTTTGAAGAGCACTCCTCATGAAAATGCTGATCCAGCTCTTCCTTCTTTGGGACTTCAATCTAGTTGTGGCTCTGGCTGTCAAATTGTTGCACCTGCTTTTCTTTTGGATGCACAATAACTTGGAGCACTGGAAATAACTATGAGAGTACAGAAGTACAAAAAGTACAGAAGATCATGGAAAGCTCAAGCCTTCATACCCAAATCTCAGCTATATCTGCTTCTCCATTTTACACTTGGTATAAAGAAATCTCCTAGAACATCCTGTCCTTCCTTTGGCCTGGCTTCATGGTCCTGTGGGAGTCCTAACAGGGACTGCAGGCTTGAACCTCCTGTTTCCTACAGGAATGTGTACCTCAGACAGCATTTTGCTGTTCTGGTCTATGCTCTATATTTTGTGGTGTTTGTCATACATATGTTCAAATCACTAATGAATAATAGCTATAGACAGAAAAGATCTGATATGTCATTCCTGTAGCCCTTGCTGCTGCTTGTTTGAATGGTTAAAGGATTTCCCCTCCCTTTCTACCCTATAGCCCTTCTCCCAGCTGCTGCTGCCTCCAGCCAGGAGGGCAGTGAGGGTCTGCAGATGGATGTGTCCCAGCCTAGACCATAGTGGCTTCTCTTCGAGCAAGCCAAGCCTCCTCACTGTCCTAAGAGGAGAGCACCTCCTGCTCCCTCCTACCTGCCAAGCAAGGGTATGGACAAAAAAAAATGCACTGGAGCAAAAACAGAAGTCCGTGTGCATTGACTGTAAGAAACACAGACTGTAAGTCTCCACTCTTTCAATTATTATTCTTTAAAAAAATTGAAACACAATATAAACAAAAAAAAACCCCAAAGCCCTGTAGCCTAATACAAATTCTGCTTATTTGTGTTTCCTATTTGGAGACAATCAAAAAAAGAAGTTATATTGAGGTGCCAGTGAGTGGCAGCTTAACTGAAATAATCATAGTAGTCCAGACAAAAGACAGTAGTGCTTAGACTTTGATCAGCACCTTTTAATCTCTCCTATGATAAATTAAAAAGATTTGTCTTCATCTCCAACTACTGGAGTTGGATCCAGTCTGGTGTCCAGATGACTCAAGTCTGGTGTCCTGTCAACTTTAAGGAAGTTTGGCTCCAGGACTACTTTGCTGTTACAGGCTAGGACGTAGAAAAACAATGCAGACTTTGCATACATTTCATTTTGATCTCTGGAGATCCAACAGATTAGTCATGACTGTGAATGTGGCCAGTTTTTAGGAAAATTGTCCCACATGCTGATTGTATATCTGATGTCCAAATCTACTCTGTGGATCAAAAGGATATCTGCAAGGAAACAAGAAAGGAAGTAAATCTGAAAACAGCCCTGAAACTTGGACACAATGTCTGAAAGGATTTGGCTCCCTTATGAACTGCTGACAGTTTTGCCACTGCAATCTGTGTGAGAGCCATCAGAAACAGTGGAGGGAAGCAAAAGTCTAAGACTAAAGCAGGAAAGACTTTGCCTTAATCTAATGAACTGAAAAGGGAAAGATTTCATTTCCAAAATCTCATCTGCACAAAGTGAATTGAGGATGTCAAAGACTGAACACAATGGCACATACTGAAGGAAGACAGAGTAACTAACTGGCACATTACCAATTTCTCTTAAGACTATTTTAGTGGCACTGGTACACCTATACTTGAGTGACTTTGCTCCCAAATAACAATTTAATTTGGTAACGATTATTAAAATAAAAGTAGTTTCACAGGACCTCTTTTATGAAGTCGTTGTAAACAGTGAATGGAGAATATCAAAGCCTCACTTAGCAGTTCTGAAAGGTATTAGTTGGGTTGAGAAAAATAAATAAATTGTCTGTGGCTAAATTACAAGAGAAATCATGTATCTTTGAACATTTCTCAACCAATTATGGCAGAAAGCAGTAACATGAATATTTTTCAGAAACATCTTTTTTTAGTATTTCCAGGAGGAGATGGAAACCATCTAGGTTCAGCAGGCCTTGACCCCCATTCTTATTACTGTAGACTTCCGAAATGATGTTCTTCTGGTCTGTAAGTGGCTGTATGGCATAGGTTCACTCATGCTCTCTCTCAAAGTTATGTCAAATTGATCTGATTTCCTCTTAGGTACAGAAAATATACCTCATAAGAGGAACAACCATTTAACCTTACTTTGCCTTTACTGAGGTGTTTGACATTCTCAAGGGCATAAATGTCATTGCCTTAAGATGATGTTATGGACAAATGGGGGCAAAACTATGGTCAGAGAATGATGATCAGTTCCCTGTCAGAAGGAGGAATAAGTAAAGCACAGATGAGATTTGGGATGAGTCTTGTTCTACTTAATGGCTTTCATTGCTAGTGGTAGGCAGTTACACGATGGAGTACAGAGTCTCCTTACTGCAGTGACAGCAACGCAGAAAGGAAGAGTGAACACTTCAGAGATGAGCTTTGGAGGCTAAATGGTCTTGATGAATTGACAGCATGGTCTGGAGGAAGCAGGATGTTTCTTAGCAGGGGCAAGGAAGAAGACAAACCCAGCACTAGGAACTACAGCTGCTGCAACACGAAGAGCAGAACTGGGTAGGCAGCAGTGCACTGAGAGACTTGTGCTCCATAGTTTGTGTGGCCTCTGGGCACACCATGGTTACTTGTGCATGTTGTACCTGCTTTGGGCTGATTTCTCAGGAGAACTTAGGGACCCAGCTTCAGTTGAAATCAGTGAGAGTTTTACCCATAAATACTTTTTAAGTATCTGAATCCTGCTCCTCATCTGTAAAATGCAGAAGATAATATTTCCCTCTCTCACAAGTGTGCTTTTAGCATAAATACATTGGAGATTGTAAAGAATTAAGATGATCCAGTAATGGGGATCATATAAGTACTGCAGATAAAGCTGTTTCTCTTTCCTCCTTGCACCTCTATACATGCCAAATTAGACTAAAATTAATCCAATATAGCTTTCTCATCCTTTTAGTATTTTTATTCAGGCATTTACATGCTTTATGTTGCTGGGATTTGGTACCTCTCTCCTTTAGAGCATGGCACCAAGAAGCAGTATCTGAGAATTGTGGATATGATGGGACAGAAAATCTGAGCATGTGAATACCAACAGCAACAAAAATAACTGGAGAACTCCCAGAACTTTCTCTTTTTCCACTTGACAATCTTTTTTTTCTTATAACTTCATAACAGAGTATCTCAGGTTGGAAGCAAACCATATGGATCATTGAGTACAGCTCCCAACTTATGATAAATAATCCAAAAGTGGCATTCCCCTTCCAAATTGGTCCAAATTAAATCTCTAATAGCCACCGTTTGGAAGTATGCACTTTTAAGCATTTTTGGTTAAAGTCTTGCTATTTGCAAGCCTTACCTTAGGCTGCAAGAAATACAAGAATATACAGGTGTGTTTGTCTCCTTGTATTATATAGTGAAATGAAACAGCATGGTTCTTCAGGAGGATTTGAACCAGCAGAGAGCACTCAGTTTTTAAGTGAGGAAGCAAAAAATGGATGGAGGGAAAATCTGCATTGATGAAATCAGAATGGTCCCAGATAAATGCTAAAGAAATGAAAGAATCCATGTAAAACCAAGAGAAAGGGCTATTAGAAGAGAAACCCAAGCCCATCTCCCTTTCTTCTGATAGCAGAAGGGTAGGAAGCTGGACTTGGAACAGTTTGAAGTACATTTTGAATTATGGGACAGTTCAAATTTTGATCCAAGTATCAGTTCCCCAGCTGCTGAGGAGGGATGTAGGATAGTGATAATTAATATAAAACAGCACTGTCAATTTTTGGTAGGGGACTTGCATAGCAGCAAACCAAAATGCTTTTACTACTCACATATCTTCTGTTCAAGACATTTAACATCGGAAGCAAGGCAACCAGTGGTGACTAACAGCAGTGCTGCCTAAAGTCCCGATCTGTTGGGTCTTCCTATTCTGCTCAGGAGAAACAGGTTGGACTGAACCAAAGAGAAGTTTTATGTGCAGTCTGTTTTCAGCAAGTGCAGTGGCTAGCTGTGCTTGAATCTGGAGCCAGAGGAACCAAAGGGAGAGCAAGGGGAGGGAGCAAAAAGGAAGTGGTGTCTGTCTGGTGCACGACTGAAGTGGTGTTGTCTGTAACACTCAAGCAGGAACCAAGATGTGTGTTGGACAGAGAAGTAAATATTTGTGGCGCTTTGGTTTTCAGGAGGGTTACGACTTGAGACTTGACAAATCTGGTGGAAGAATACGTTTGCTTTGATGTGGAAGTAGTTCTGTAGTAGGTCTGTAGTGGGACTTGTGTTTTGTAGTTTCCAAAAGCAGCTTTAATAAATATATGTTTTGGGGTGGTGTATGGAGAAAATTATCCTCAGGATTTGAATATTCAAGGAGAGTCATGCTGTAAGGGCCCTTCAAATGCACTTGGTCTTCTAGGGCAGTTTCTGCTCCTATGACTGGTCTCACTGTTAGCATAGCAGCAGGCAGAAATTCAGGCAGTGTTCCAGGGCTTTATCCTGTTACTCTGCCACACTGTGATCCTGTTCCTATGAAGTCTCTTTGAGTTCAGTGGCAGCAGATCCAGCAGCCACAAGTGAGCAAGCATTAGACCACCAGACAGAAGCAACTACCCAAAGGTTTTAGGGTTTGCCCATGCTGGCAGGATATAGGAATAGCAAAGCATTGCTAATTATAAGTGCACTTTTAAGTTGTTTGTGACCAAATGTGCTTCTAGCACTGCATAGTGCAAGTGTGGCTGCAGCCTTCTGGAAAGGCACTCAAATTCGTTGTTCTTATGAATCCAAGCCCAGTTAGTATGACCTGAGGCCACATCATGTTCACTGCACAGAGAATTCAAGCAGGGCTTTGCAAGAAACACCTGCATGGCTTTTCCAAGTGATTGCCAGAGTATACAGTGGTCGTCAGCACTTAAAAGATCAGGGAGATAAGGGGCAGGATGGACTGCAAATTATTCTTAACTTGAAATGTGTTTCAGAGGCAAAAATATAGTTTTTCAACACATAACAACACTGACCATGAGTGTCAGGAGTATTACAAACCTTAGAGTTTACAAACCAATGTACTAGGTTGTGTTTTCTTTAATAAGTCTGTGTAAGGAACAGGAAGATAAGAGGGTTAATGAAAAAACTTGGAAGCATCTTAGGAGTTTACATATATTTTCTGAAGGAAGCTTAGGGAACTTCCCTCACAGAATTTAGCTTCTCATTTAAATGTTTCTACCTTAAATGCAGTTTTTGTGTCATCCTTGATTTTGAGACTGGAGCATGTCTGTGACTGCTTGTTTGTGAAGGTTCTTTATGCCTTCTCACTGTACAATTGTAAAATGTCTGAATGTGCTTTGATTTGCATTATTTCTTTCCTGTCTTTCTTCTCATCCCAATTTTCAGCTCTCTTTTGTCCTGAGAAATTAAATAATTTTCTTTTTTTGGCAGCAAAGTGACTGCCTTGTTGGAGTAAAGATGGGTTTTTTTCCACTGTGTCCTCTTGCTGCAAGCCGCAGGCCAGAGTCCCTGGCAGGTCACCCTGTGATGGCACAGTGTCCTCCTGGGAGCAGTGGCAGCGCTGTTATTCCCGGCAGTGCCAGGGAGGGGATGCCAGGCCCGGCTGTCCCTCGGTGCCCCGGGGCAGCCCGGGCTGCGCCACACGCGGAGCGCCTGCGTCAGGAGGCACAAGGCAGCCAGAAAGAGCCCACAAAGCAGAAAGGCAGGCTCCTGCTGCCAAATGCCGTGTCCCTATGCTCTGCGTGCCTCATCAGACACCCTGCAGCAAGGGTTCATTATCCAGCCTCCTCCTTGCCCGGCCACATCAGCAGCAGGTTTGCTGCCCGGGCCGGCGGGCCCCGCACCACAGCGGGACCCAGAGCCCAGCCCCGGGGGGGGCTCGCTTCCCCACCGTGTGGTGGGCACGGAGGCACCTGGGTGTACAGGCAGGCTCTGTGACCTCCCGCGTTTGGAAGGGAGGGAACAGAGCTGCAGGAGCAGCTGGAAGGAGGGCGGCAGCAGGCCAGCAGAGCAGACGTGTCCTGTGGCTCCTGCAGTGCCACACTGACATGGCTCCCCGCCCTCACCCAGAGGTGGCCATGCTGGGCGAGCCGCAGCCCCGCCTGGGTTCCGTGAGTCACTCCCCGCCTGCAGACTTGCTGTCACGTTAAGTGTTTGGTTGTAGCCCCTGTGACTTACGGGTGAATCGGGGCTAGCTGTTCTTGTTTTCTCTTGCCCCAAATCACATGATCTGGTGAGCAGCAAAGTGCCTGGAGCTGTGTGAAATCTCAGTGACACCAAATTGTGTGGGAGTGTTGATCTGCTGGAAGGTAGGAAGGCTCTGTGGAGGGATCTGGACAGGTTGGATTGATGGACCAAGGCCAGTGGTGTGAGGTTCAACACAGAAGTGCAAGGTCCTGCTCTGTGGTCACAACAACCCCAGGCAGCACTATAGGCTGGGAACAGAGTGCCTGGAAAGCTGCCTGGTGCAAAAGGACCTGGGAGTGCCAGCTGACAGCAGCTGAACATGAGCCAGCTGTGCCCAGGGGACCAAGAAGGCCAATGGCATCCTGGCTTGTATCAGCAACAGTGTGTCCAGCAGGACCAGGGCAGTGACTGTCCCCCTGTACTTGGCACTGGTGAGGCCATACCTTGAGTACTGTGTTCAGTTCTGGGCCCCTCACAACAAGAAGGACACTGAGGTGCTGAAACGTGTCCAGAGAAGGGCAGTGGAGCTGCTGAAGGGAGTTTAGAGTAACTTACATGAGCAGAGAAGCTGAGGGAGCTGGGGGTGTTCAGCCTGGAAAAAAGGAGGCTCAGGGGAGACTATCGCTCTCTTACAGCTGCCTGAGAGGAGACTGGGGCCAGGTGGGGGTCGGCCTCTTCTCCCAGGCAACCAGTGGCATGATGAGAGCAAATGGAATCAGGCTGCACCAGATGAAGTTCAGGTTTGATAGCAGGAGGAATTTCTTCATGGAAAGGGTTGTTAAACTTTGGAATGGATTGTCCAGAAACAGGATAGAATCACCATCCCTGGATGTGTTCAAAGGAACAGCTGCATATGGCATGTAGTGCTCAGGTCTAGTTGACACGACGATGATCAGGCAAAGGTTGGACTCAGTGATTTCGGAGGCCTTTTCCAGCCTAAGTGATTCTGTGATTCTTTGAAAGTACTCTGCAGGTTTAAGGCAGGGTTGCAGATGGAGGCACTTCAGCACAAGGTTAGGTTGTTGGGATTATGCTCAGAGAGAATTTAATGGACAGTGACAGAAGGTAGATGGCTCCTATTTTTCATTCAGAGTAGGAACTGTGCTAAAAAGAAGGTGAATGGAAGGCAGAGGACAAGCAGTTTTCATCCTTAAATGCTGCCAAGCTTCTCAAACCTATTGTGTGATCTTTTTGTGGTTCTTTTTGCCAGTCCTCTTCAGATGAGCATAAGCCCTGCTCTCTGAAAAGATGTGTCAGGCTTCCCTAGCTCTTGCCTTCCTAAAGCCCCTTGCTTTGAAGCCTGACCCTTGTGCTGTTTTAAGTAGGGACCATTCCACTAGGGAGGCTATTACCTGGTGTGAGGGTAATGCCTTAAGACCCTGGCGAAAGTCCCATTCTGGAGCACTTGGATTGCTTCGTAGCAGCACACCTGCCTGAAAACCTATGGAATGTGCTCACTGCTGCGGTAAGAAAAACTCGCAGCAGAACACTTGCTGGATCCTTTGGACTTTGTTTCTCCCTGTGCTGTGGTGTCCATTTGTGCTACACCAGTGGTAGTGTCTCTGCTGATGGGCATGACCTGTGGGACAGTGCAGTCCTATGGCAAATGGCCAGGACAGTTGGTCACCAAAAATGTTGCTTTTAATATGTAATGTACAGAAAGCAGGAGAGCCTGTCATATGCATTATGGCTTCCATCTCTATAGGTTATTCCAGGAGAAGATGAGTGCCTCTTGCTTTTTCCAGCCCCTTGCCAGTCTTCACAGTACGGGGACGGGATGCCAGTGCTATGAGTGGATTGCTGTTGCTGCACAGTCAGGCTGCATCTGGGGAAAGGGAGCACTGCCTGTTCATTGTGCTCTAAAACTGGAGAGTATGTGTGTTCCCTTCATTGCAAACCCTGACAAGCTGGGTGGTCTCAGTGGAGATTTTTAACCTCTCTGCACTTCTGCTTCCTCAATGTATAAAATGGGGATAGTAATAATTAACTCTTTCACAGAGGTATTGCGTTTTCCTGTCTGTAAAGTGCTTTGAAGGGGTAAAATACTTAGCACCATTGTCGCTTTTCAAATTTCAGCTGTATTTCATTGCAAGTATAGCAGAGAATGATATATTGGTTTAAAAACATACTTGAAACTCTTGGTAATTAGGATGTCGGGCAATGGCAATTAATGCTCTCAGACACGGTGTTACTGCTCTTCCCCAAACTATAGTTCATTTAAAATGCTAGCCCTATAATTTATTAGCAATATTTAATACCTCAGTGACCATAGAACTCAGTGTTTTATTACCACTGATTAACATATGTTTGATGTTTTGCCCAGTGTTACACAATCCAAAACAAATTGCTCTCAGGAAGCTGGATATTATATAAATACAGAAAAGCAATAAATAATGCATTGAAGAAACAATTTTCTGTGGGTTCTAACATGCCACAATATCTTCAATGACTTGGAATTCTTAGGCAGTTTCTCAGTCCTCCAGGACTATTTGCACCAAAGAACCCTCTTCACACCAAACTGGCTACTACCTCTGCTGCAAGTTTGCTGGTGATTCTTGGCATCCTGTCAGCCTCTGACACTTCAGTCTGATCATGCCCTACCAGAGGAAAACTGGATTTGCTTGGTCAGAGTGTCTTCAGTTATGATAGTCTCCTTAATAAGCTACAGATGTGTGAGAAGCAGAAAGACTCTTTCATATTTCAGGATGCTTTTTTTCCTTGTCACAATCTGGTGTGAAGAAAAAGAAGAACTTTATAAACACATGGATTTTTTTTTGTTTTCTTGAGACTCTTTAAGGCACAGCTTGGATAAGAATAAGGGGTGAGGAGAGGGAAGACTGGACTTAGGGAACACGAACTGCCCAGAATCAGATTATTCTCAGCTAGGTTTGATGGTGCAGCTGTGATATGTACCTGTTGAAAATCACAATATCTGGTTAGATTTTTATTGACTGTGCCCAAAACTCTGCAAATATCCATAGCTCCAGAGATTCCAGGTAGAACTAAGAAATCCAAATCAGAAAGGTCCAATTATGTAGCT
This sequence comes from Buphagus erythrorhynchus, assembly GCA_013400855.1. NCBI lineage: Eukaryota > Metazoa > Chordata > Aves > Passeriformes > Sturnidae > Buphagus > Buphagus erythrorhynchus. The sequence goes on along the minus strand of VZTT01011254.1, from coordinate 12,771 downwards.
GATTTATACCTGTACAACCCCACAGCTTATTTTTTGAGGACCTGAATTTCCACCTCTCCTAAGACCAGAGTTCATCTGAAGTGCTAGTAGATGTGTGCAGCAAAAGCCCAGACTCAGGTCAATAGTGTCTTTATTCAGTAGTGAAGGCCTGGGCTCTCCCTTCCATTTTAAAGAGCTAGATGCTGCAACTTGAAGAAAATGAGGATTTTGCTTTTGTTTAAAGTCATGTTTTCACTGGAAGAAGGGGGATAAAATTGTTTCAAACAACTTGTCATATTTATTTTAGAAGAACAAGAAAACCAGTATTGCATTTGAGAAAAATTGTTCTTCCTGTGGCAGTACAAATTTGTGCTGAAGAGCCTTTGCAATGGACCAGGCAGATACTGCCCAGGCACAAAATAAAATACTGCTTACTATCCGTAGAAACTTGCTGTTTGAGTCTGTGATGCAGAAGTGGGAAACAGGGAAGAAGAAACAGTAAGATAATGACCAAGTTTCTGGCTGCTGTAATCCAGCCCTGGCTCCAGCGTGGTGAACAGCTTAATGGCTCCTTTTACACTTCTGCTCAGCCGTACAGTATTTGGAACCTCAAAAAATGTACTCAAAACCTCAACCTCAGAAATGTACTGGCTGCACACCCTCCCTTTTCCTTAAAACTTCCTCTTGCCCCCAACATGTTTCAGCAACAGGAGGTTTTAGTCATTTAGCCAAGTTGGGTCAATAATGGATATTTTGTTTCTGTGGCTGCCTTAAACTTGGATTAGACCAAACAAAATGGTTTATTTTCTTTCTATTGGTGTAACACCAATATGAGAAAATTAGTGTTAGAGTCAACGTTGATAATTTAATTCATCTTCAAACAGAAACATTTATTTCAGTTTTCGACTGGCTTTCTTTCTTACTCTTACATAGGGCAGCCTTTAAATGAAAACGGCATTGCACAATGACAATTGAAAAATCTGTTTTAAAAATTTTGAAAAAAATAATTTTCAACATCTTCAAAATGTGAAACTTGTCAAGTTTTGTTCTCTGGCTTTTGAACAAAACACAATTTTTGAAGAACTTACCAAGAGACGTGTTTGTTGTCTATCTATTCATAAGCCATCTAATAAACCATTTCCAGGACCCGACCTAACACTCCCCTCTTCAAGGAGCTTTCTGTCATGTCAGTAGATGAGATCAGAAAATGAAGTTTTTTGGATATGTGTCACAGGCTATTTACTATACATCCTAAAGTTTTCACTTCTTTCTTTGTCCTCTAGCAATCTAGAACAGTTTTGTGTTGGCACCAGGGAGAAGGATTAAACTTCTCTCTTGCTGTGACCTTGCCATGCGCAAACTAGAGACCAGGTGCTGCAGATTCCGTATATAAAACCTAACGCTCCCAGAAATGTAGGCAATTTCAGGCCACCTTTTTATACTCCTGGAGAGAATATTCAGAAGCTGAGAAAAGTTAGGAGATTTTATTGGAGCCAGTGCTATGGTAGAGGACATCCAGCTCTTTCTCAGGCTCACCCCTACCCTATCTGAGAGATTTCTCTCTCTAAAACTCCTCTCATGAACATCTGCTAATTTCTCTTAGAAATATCAAGAAAAAGGTTGTGAAAACACCAATTAAAAATTCACAAAGAATTGCTAGTGACTTGTTTAGCATTTTCTGAGGCAGATGAGAGATTTGGGCGCCAAAAGATAAAAGGATTTTGACACTGTGATTTATATGTTAAGAAGCCTACCCCCTCCCCCATTCTCTTTTTATTTTTTAAACTCCCCTTAGTCCTACTGCCCTGCAGCATTCATTTTGAGAGAGGCTAAAGCAACTTCTTATTTTCTTGTGACTGCATGTCAGTGCCTGTTCCTTAATTGTACATCTGGCTTAAGTGCATTCAGGTGACTCATAACTTTGGGCTTAGGTTTTCTTTCTCTTTCATTTATCAACAACAACAATAATACTATGTGGGAAGATTTTTTTCTTCCTATTCTACTAACCTGGAAACCTATGTGAGTAGCCCTGATATGAGCAAATAATAAAATATTAGACAAGATGGTGAGAGGAAATGAGATTGCTCTTTCATAATAGTTTGGTGATGAGTTAAGCTCTCTCCTGCTGTTATCTGGATTTATACTTATCCGTGTAGACTAAGTGTACTGTCAGGCTATACTGAAGTGACTTATTTTTCTTCCATCCCCTGCCATGGCACAGAACTCTGTTCTTGTCAGTCTTGATGCCTGAGATTAGGGAACTCAAATTACAGATTTGATGCTATTACAAATCATAGAATCATGGAATAGATTGAGTTAGATGGAACCTTAAGGATAATTTAGTTCCAACTCTTCTGTCATAGGTCTTTCACTAGACAAGGTCACTCAGAGCTGCATTCAACCTGGCCTTTTACATTCCCAGGGATGGGACATCCACAGCTTCTCTGGGAAACCTGTTCCAGTGTCTCACATATTTCAGAGTGAAGAATTTTTACCTGTGTAATCTAAACCTACCCTCTTTCAGTCTGAAGCCATTCCCCCTTGCTCTGATGCTATGTGCCACTATAAAAAGTTCCTCTTCATTTTTCTTACAGGCTCCCTTCAGGAATGCTGCAATTTGGTCACCCCTAAACCCTCTCTTTTCCAGGCTGAACAAACGAATTAATGGACCACAAAAATTCACTCAGCCACAGGTGTGCACTGGGGCTTTTGGGAAAGGGAGCAGTAGGGACAAACTGCAGGAGCTGCTCTTGTTCACATGATCCACATTGTTCTCTCCCATATGTAGGACAAGTTACTGCAACTTGTCTGTGGAAACTGCACATGCAACTTGTGAGAAGCAGGCGATCCTGTGATACCTTGCACAATTCCCTTATCTCAGGAGCAGGCATGGCTGGATCTTACTGAGATGTTTCTGGCAGACAGAAACTATCATTTGCTCTTTTTCTCTATGGTATTAAGCTCAAAGGGTCCAGCTGAGGTCAGAATACTCTGCTGTAGCATGAGTATATAATACAAAGCTGTCGTCAGCTTCTAAGACAGCAAGCAGGGCAGTTCCTGTTTTTGTGGGACGTGGAAAAATTCACTTTTACAAGGAAAAATATATGTCTCTGTTCAAAAGAAATGTTGTTGCCACTATTGCAGGAAATACCCATTATCACCAGCATGTTCAAACAGCAAAGCCAAGCTGAGCTTCCATCAAAATTTGAATCAAATGTTTTCTTGATAATGTGAAAAACAAGTTTATTTTTCTATATCTATACTATAGATATGTCTGTGTCTATCTACACTTTTGTTTGCTTAATGCAGGTGTTCAGGAGATCAGCAACATTAATTTACTAACAATACCTAAGCTACTGATTTAAATTGTTATTCAAAGTACAGGGAGAGGAATACTTAAAAAAGATTAATGCTCATTTCATAAGTTACACTTAATGTAGGATGTATGTATGTTTGGAAGATCATGGAAAACAGTGAGCTTTGTGCCATGTCTTCTTCCTTTCTTGTCTCAAAGCCACTTTGTGCCCAATTACACCAACTACAAGGATGCCTTTTGCTCATGCTTTGTATATTCCTTGCGGCTGCAACTTTTTGGTCTTCTGCATCACATATTCTAGGCTGGAAGAGTGACTGAGAAATATGTCAAATGAAATGTATGGTAGTCTCCTGAAGTCAGTGTTTAGCTAGTTGTGTTCCTAGACATCAGAGTTTAGGCACATATTCTAGAAAAGTGTCAGCTGTACATGCTAGGTAGCTGTAGTATTTTTTAAGTATGTGATAATGTTGGCTACTGTCAAAGTCAGGCCACTAGTCAGATGTTTATGGCTGTTCTTTTGTGTGTATATGTGCAGGCATAAATACCAGATGCATATAGGGTAACTTGCTGAGGGCTTTTTCTAAAACTCGTTACAGAACAGGGATAATGCTTGGCTTCTGACCTGGAGCTGCCTGGTCCAAGGCTGTCTGCCAGGTATGGCTTTCACTCTAGGACTCAGTGTATAAGTTTACCTTGGTACCCTACTCACCCATGATGCTACTTCTTCAAAGAGGTCTCAAGAGGGCCCCAGGCCTGGCCTGAGCTGGGAGCATACTTTCTTTGCCTGTGAAAGGCTAAACAAAGTCAAATGTCTTCCTGTTTCTGTTCTTCAAGGTAAAAGTTGTGGGTGGGTTGCCTTTCATGCACAATAGTAAAAAGGCTGCTGTTTGTTTTTGCGCCTGCTTACAGGGATCTCACTGGTGGTTTGCTTGCTATCCTCCACCCAGGTGAGTCATGAGGGAAGTCACTTGGGAAAGTCAGAAGCAAGCCAGGTGCAGACACTATCTGTTTTTGGTATCTCTTATGTACAAATATAAACAGAAGGAGGTTCTCCTTGAGTGATGTTGGAGAGCAAGATGGCTTTGAACTGTCTGCCCTGTTCATTCCAAATATGTCTTGGCAGTATTGTTAAGGATGCGTATTGTGTGAACCTTATGCCATATTCTATACATAATACAGACATGGATTTCTAGAAGTCTCTTATTGCAGGCAATGGGCTGCAGGCCATGTCATCTCCCAGGTGCATTGCTTAGTGTTAATCTTATGAAATCAAAAGTTCATTTTCAAAAGTTCATTTTCAAAGTGCAAAAAAAAAAAAAAAATCACACCCTGAATCCAAACAAATACCTGTAAATAGCAGCAAATATAAGTTAATTGGTCATCTGCAGCCCCAGTACAAGTACAGTATACAAGTCAGACAGAATGAAAATAACACTGAAGTCCCAACCACTGGGGAATCCTGAGCTCAAGCCAGGTCTCCTTCCTGTGCCTGCCTTCTTTGTGTGTGTTCAAGTATAAGACTGAGCATTGTGAAAAGACCTTCTGAGAGACAAACATGCGGGGTCTTTTTTCAAAACCCAGCCACAGTCTGGAAAAATGTCATACTTCAGGGAGCTTCAGCCACTCTCTGGGACTGGCATCTTTCATGGGACTTTTAAGGGAAGACCTTTTGATCCCATTTTGTAGAGCAGATAAGCAACTATTCAGTCTCATCTGGCTTACAGTAGCAGACGGATCGCTCATAGCTGTCCTGTATTTTGCAGCCATTCTAGGCAGCGTATTTCAAACTAGATTGTACAATATGGAATTCAGGAAGACAGAGAACCATAATTCCATTTTTGTGGTAACTGCCAATATTTTTAACAAGGGGCTTCCTCAAGAGACTTCTAGACTTAGTTGGGGATAAAGCTTGTGGGTAAAATGTCTGTCTTCCCAGGGAGAAGGAGGGGCTTGTGCGATGTATTAATCTGTTTTTCCATTCAAAATAAATGCTGCTTCATAACCCAAGCAAGGAAAGAAACAGCACCACCCAGCAAATAAACTTTGCTGAACATGTTCTTGCTCTGCTTTTGGAAGTTAGTTGAGTATGTTAGAGCCACAGTGCTTGGTTTGCCTAGGTCAGTATGGCACCCAGAGAGACACCAGGAAACAAGAGGCAGCTTCTTGTCACTGAGTACGACCTGGTCTGTTGCAAAAGCATATTTCAATAGCCCTTTTGTGATTCCCTGGGCTAAATCTCTTCTGACATAGGTGACTAAGCAACTAAAGAAAGGAGGTGGGCATCAGCAGTGTAGAGGATGTTCCCTGTTGATTTTTTGGCAAATTGTGCCCATATGTTCAATTTATCATGGAGCCAAGATCGTCATCCCAGCAGTATAGTTTCAATGCAGAGAACCATTTTAAGCTTATTTTATCACTCTCATTTTTTCCCCAAGCGCACATATCCATAAGTGCCTACTTCACTTGTGAGGTTACAAAATGAGTATGAGGGTGGATTTTGCCCACCGAGTCAAAGTGGTCATATTATCCCTACTCATTAGCAAGGTAAGTCATTGTTAATGCCTGCAGAAGCTTTCCAAGCTCAATTAAGTTGTAGCACTGTAAAACAAATGTTTGCAATAGGGCAAACTTGTTCAGCTCGCATCCGGCCAAAACCGACAGTGAGTAGTCGGCAGACTGCCCGTATTTAATTACATTATCCTCTGCCTGCAGTGTACCACAGGCCTCTGGAGGAAATCCAGGGCCATATATATTTTGTTTATATTTGCTTGTAATTTTTAATGGTTGATTGGAGTTTTGGAAAATCGTTATGTTTCAAAAGTCCCTGCTTTGGAAATAGATGTGTTAAGACTCTTTGTCAT
>VZTT01011253.1:15292-39945 GCA_013400855.1 Buphagus erythrorhynchus | reverse complement strand
CACAGCCCAAATTAAAACTGATAAAAAAAAGAAATTAAAACCACAGCCAAAAAGCATGCATGCTCTAAACAGACAGACCCAAAAAGTAGCCTTGTAAAACAGTTCTTAGAATATAGAAAATAGATTATAAAAAAGTTTAAAAATGTATGATAAGTCTATGAATATGCAACAGGCTAATAAATTTAAAAAATATCTCCAAAACAGCAGGTATGATCTTGGCTAAATGCCAAGCACCAGCCATTGTAACCTTTTGCTTTACTGTTTGTCTCTTATTGTCTTTTATTAAACCTTTTAAAATCTGCCAAAAAAGTAAACCTCATTTTTCACAGGCTGGATGAGAAAGACCTGACCAGAGTAAGAAAGAATTCCTCTTGCTTTTTAGAGCAGCATGGCAGGAATAGCCTTGGACTGTGGGGTTTGGATTCGGGTTTGGGCCACGTTGCTGAGCTTCATTCCAAGCTGCTCCTGAGCATGCAGAGATGTGCAGGGCTCTGCTTTTGGCTCTGCCATGGCTGGGCTGCTCCAGGCTCCTTGGAGCAGTTCTGCTGCAGCTCCCCTTTGGCAGGGCAGACTTTCACTGCTGTGCTGGGGGAGTACACCTAGGGATGGCTTTGAACCTGCAGGTGTCAACAGTGTCACTGTCTGTGTTCTTTATTGCTTCATACACACTGCAGTCACTTTGTAGTGCCTCTGCTGATTCCCAGGTTGTTGCTAGATGCCTTTTAAGCAGTTACCTGTTTTTTTTTTCAGAGTATTTTTAAATTGAGAAATCAATTGTCTTTTTTTTTTTTTCCCCCTGCAATTAGGATCAAATGAGGCAACTGAACTCAGCAGCACCACGAATGGAGGAAATCTAATGCTGCTGCTCTGTTTTGATGTGACATAGGCATGTTTCATTTGAAAATCAATTGTTAAAATGTGTTAAATTTTCAAGAGCAGAGCCAAGGCCCATCCCTCTCACAATGCAGCTACCTTGGCTCCTTGCCTGGCTGGAGCTGGAATCTATAGTCATTTCACAGTATGCCAAGTTACTAAATCAGAATTTAACCCAGAAGGAATTTACAAGAATCAAAAGCAAAGGGTGGGATGGCATCAGCTACCAGTTTCCATCAGAAAAACATGATCTGTAAAACTGCAGAAAAGGATGAGAAATGGGAAAGAGACAAAATTCCTGCCCTGTGCTACATATTTCACTCTAGTGCAGCCTCTGCACACACAGCCTTTGCTGTTGCTCCAGCTGAATGGGAATAACGTACGTGAAAATAGAGAATACAGCCATTGTCATCCTCCCTTCCTGGCAGCACTGCTCCCTTCTAAGACTTTCACTGCTGTGCTGGACTGACATCCTGAGGAGCATTTTACCCCCTGCCCTGTGGGCCACAGATGCCTTTTGTGAGCCCTCCTGGGCTGTGGCTCCAGGGGTGACGGGGTCCCTGCGTGTCTGTCTGTGGCACTGGGGGCTGGAACGCTGGGGATGTGTAGTGGTGTGGTGTTTGCACCACTTAATTAATGGCTTGTCTTCATTTTCTTCTGTCTTCACTCAGAGTCAGGACTCTGAAAGCACGAAGGAGATGAATTTTCTTGTGTTTGGGCTTGGTTGTTTATTAAATCTTATCTAAAGTACAAAGACTTCAGCAACACTTCTAGCTACCAGCTAAAAGTGAGCAAAATGAGGTGAATAGAGCTAGCTACAAGGTCTCTTAAAGCTAAACAGTCCNCACACACTTCTATTTAACTGCACACCCGTGATTTTAACTCCATCACTCAAATTTGGAAGCTTCTCCAAGGCCTCAGGTCCAAAGCAGTGTTCTGCAGGGGGTCAGTGCCAGAAAGCACAGAAAGCTCAGAAATTCCAGGTTTCTGGGATCCAACAGGGGTGAACCACAGTGTTTCTTCCTCCCCATCAGGGTTTCTGGACTCACTGGGACCTGGTGCCACTCTGTGTGAGGATCACCTTGGGTTCAAGGAGGACACACGCCCTCAGCTGATTTTTGGAGGAGGCTGCTGGAGTGTGCTGTGCTGGCAGAGCACTTTCCCATTTCCAGCCTGCTCTGCAGCTCAGGCTCAGTGCAGTGAGGTTTATGGGCAGGGCTGGAGCACATGGAGTCATGCACCTTCCCTAATTTCTGTTCCAGTTTTCCATGCATGATGTAAAACAGCAGTGTCCTGTGTGTTTTGGAACAAGCAGCTCTGCACAGCCCAGCAGACAAACTGGTTCCCAACTGGGAGGTCCAGTGCCCCTGCCACAGCCCAGTTTTCTGGGTAGATGCTCCCTAAGTGGTGCAGTTGCTTGTTCTAATGGTTAATTTCTCTCTGGTTTTAGAAGGTTCTCTCCCTGGTCTTTTTAAAATCTGTTTTCTTGAATTATTTCTAGATTACACTCCTGTGCTGTACAAGGCTTCCCCAAGTTTGTGTATTAATTTATGAGCTACCTCCCACTGAGAGTGTTTCCTGCAGAGTCAGAACTCTTTTTTTCAATACAAGACAGACTGAAAACTTTAAATGAAGCTCTGGTAGAAGGAGAGCTATAAAATAAGTTTTATTTTTAAAGAGAAGATTTATTTCCCCTGTCTTCTGCTATCAGAACGCTCAATGCCTGATTTCCAAAACACAGGGACTTTGCAATCTCTAGCACTTCATAACAACTGTGGGTCCCAAAAGATCAATAATAAACAAACATTTATAGTCAAATCTGACAGTTCCATTTTTAGAAGGAACTCTTTGTGTGTAGAGAATGAATCTCTGCTGTTTAATTTAATATTTATTGTCTGGCTGCCTGTCTCCCTTTGCTTTAGTGATGCCAAGAGCAGTGAGGTTTACTGATATTCATGTCTTTTTCTCTGCTTCCATGCTTTAAAAATAACTAAATAATAAATTAAATATGGAAGGTTGGGCACTGGGCTGTGTTACAGGTGTGTTGCTTGTTACTGGTTTATTTCCAGTAGCCTAAACACAAATGACATTATATTCCACCAGACCAGGGAAGGTACAGGCTTTGATAATAATAATATTAATAATATTAATGATATAGGAGAGAAATCACCCTTCACATTTCCTTCTCCACGTGCTAATTTGCCTGTTCACATTGGCAGTTCTTGTAGTCTCTGTGTTTGTGCAGTGTCTGGCACACCTTGACTTTGATATCTCAGTATTTATTATTGATATAATACAATACCATGGTCAAGAATGTAGAACATGCAAGAAACAAATCAATTTTTAACTCCTCTTTAAAGATCCTGTTTTGTTTCCTCTCTGATCTGCAAACATTTCTAGGCACTTAATATTATGTGTTATTAAAAATTCCAGGGAACAGTTACCATCACCAACTCTAGATTTATCTAAATATAAGTGAATTCAGGAAAAAAAGAAGGATATTTGTTGAATCATAAATAGAATAAAGAATGAACCTTTGCAATACTGACGATGTAGCTCTAGATGTACAATTTTTAGGACTTTATCAGAATGTACAATAATTTATGTGAATTCTTTCTGTTCAATGGAGATAACTAACTAATATTTTTTCAGCAGGTCTCTGCTGAAATAAAATATGAAACAGCAATTTTGTTTGGTGACAAAATTAGTTACTTAGACCAATCCTGAGCATGTTTCCATGACTTTAGCAGTTCCAAGCCATTGCTAGAAAAGTGCTCTTCATGTTAAAGTCCCCAGAGATTAATGGTTTTTCTGGGTGGGTACTGTGCTCATGCATATTAAGAGCTACATTTGAGTATTTTTGCATACTCTAAAGGTGTATGACAAATGCTGCCCTGTGTACAAATGACCCAGGGGAATAATGGTTGTCTGAGAAGACTTTCCATTTCAGGATCTAACCTCTTCACTGGTACTATGGTGAATGATGGTGTAGAAATGCTTAAAAATAGAGTCAAGAGCTAAAAATTATTTTCTTTCCAGTTGTCTCTATGAAATGTGAGTCCCCCTTGCTGTCATGTGATCACAGACATGGAGGCCCCAATCATCAATAATTATTGCTCCTCTTCTAGCAGGTGCCACCCAGAAAACCCAAGGATTATGGGGTGTATACTCTTTTATTACCTAGATTTTCTTGCTTATTTCTCAAGCACGCTGATGGAGCTGTACCAAAAAGTGGGGGGAAAATGCCCTGTTCTGCCATTTGCTTCGCTGGAGGCAGAATTTGAACCTTTTAAGGGAGGTATTATATGTTATTTGTATAAGCCCTGGTTTTGTTCAGCTTCTGCCATCAACCCCTCTTTATACTCCTTCATTTGTAATTCATACTCGTGTCTGATAACACTGAGCATAGAAAGTATTAAGAGATAGCATAGAAAGTATTAAGGGACATTTCCAAAGCAGAGGACAAGCAAACAATTAACAGACAGCTGGTGGCAGGAGCAGTGCAGAAAGTGGAATAGTCACCCAGGTTTCTTGAAAAAGATCAGAGAATCCTCTCATCCTTTCAGGCTGATATTTATAGACTTTGCCTCTTGACTTAGGACACAGGTTACTCTGGGGATTGTCTTCCTTTTTTCAGTTCATCTGAAACCCTTTTTTCCCAGCAAAGAATAAAGTTCAAGTAAAACATGACTTTGTACATGACCTTTCCACTACAGAGAATTGTAGCAGGTTTGGTGGATTCCTGGTATTCTCCCTGGGAGATAAGCCTGGGTCACACAGAGATTTTTCTTTTTTTTGAGTGAGCTTTTGAATCTGCTGGACAAGAAGGTCCATGAAATTTTAGAAATGATAAAATGGATGAGGCCAGGACAATACTTCAAAGCCTTTTTTTTATTGTCCTGCTCACATTCACATTGATGCTTGCAATTAGTTTTTATAGGGTAGCATAAAAGTGGCTCGAACAGAATGCCAAATCCAAAACTGCATTGCATGGAAAACAGAGTTAATTAATTTTATTGAATATTGATTCCGAAATTTTCTTTCTGGTTACTCAGTTATTAATGTTTTTCAGTCAGGATGGTCAGAAAAGAAGAAGAGGTGCAGGTGTAGCAAAACTTTTCCCCTGCTGTATGAATACTGCTCACATTTTTGTCTCTCTGTATTGGGGAATAAGTTTTTATATGTCCCAGATTTTGTATTTATGTCTTCTTTATTTTTTCTAGAATTTATTTGGACCATAATCATATATAGCAGGCTGGATTATGGACAGTGCTAAATCCTGTACAAAAATTCATGAAAAAGCCAGTTCTTTCCTAAAAAACCTTTTGTCCAAGTGATTATCACTTGTGTGACAATTATTACTCTACTACACGTACTCTGCCAGAAGTTATTTTTCCTGTTGTGTTAGAGCTCACTGCTCTGCACCAGAATAATTTTGTGTATTACACATAATTTATTCCTACCCCAGCACGTTATTAATAATTAGCATAATCTGCATCACAGTAATGCCAAGAATTATCAGTTGTAGGCCAGAAAGCTCTTGTGCTCAGTGCTGTTAAAACACATCACGGCAACAGTCCCAGGCAAGACAAGGTTTTCATGGAAAATCTTCATGGCTGAATGGATAATAGGTAGGATTGGAAGCCAGTAATTCTTGTTTTCTGCCTCTGCCACTGATGCACTGTGTGGTTGGTGCCATCAGAGCTACTGCAGATGTCTGTTTTCCTTGACATAAAATGGGATTAATTCCCTGCCACATTTGGATGGAGAAGAAGGGCAGATTATGCATTGCATGTGTAAGATTGCTGGGAAGGGAGAAGGATACAGAAATTCAGGCTGGGGGCTCAAGTGAGGGGTCAATACTCGTGCATCAGGACCCTGGGGTTATTTCCTGCAGAGCTGCTGCCCAGCAGGTCAGTCTCCTCCCTGGAGGGATGCACAGGACTGGCCCAGCCCACATTCTGGGCTTTACATCTGCCTTTTTTGCACTTCATGACGTTTTTGATGGTTTTTACCTCCAGCTTGTTGGGTTCCCCCTGGATGTTTGCCTTGCCTTCCAACTGCCCCTCTTTGGTGTCACCTGCCAGTGTCTCCATCCTTCTGATGACCTGTGGGGTGGGAGCCCAGCTCCTGTCCCAGGGTGGGCACAGCCCTCTCCCAGCAGTTACACAAACACACTGCCCCAAACCCTCAGAAATTACAAAAACCGATAAAAACCCTCTGCACGTTTGTCCAGATTCCACATGGGCATTGTTTTTGTTGCAGCATTTTGGAGCTGGCAGGTCTAATTGAAGGATGGGAGACAGCCCAAGGCCACAGGTTTGGATTGGAGAGGGGCTGCAGCAGCTCTGTTTGGGCATCCAGTCTGTTTAAAGCTGACAGAACTCTGAGAGAGCTTAGGTGACAGCAAAACCTGTGACAGCAAAACCTGTGACAGCAGGTAACAGGAACTTGAGGGGTACAAAGTGGCCCCACAGGACAAATTTAACATGAGAAATGCAGCTACCAGCAGCAGCACTGGGGGATGCCCGTGGTGTGCCTGGCCACAGGCTGGTGCAATTTGTGTCTGCAAGAGGGGAAGGGTGATTTTAGAGAGGGGGCAGCTCCCTTCACCTTGCTAACAGCCTGTCTACACCAGTCCAAAGGTGATTTATCCAGGGCTGCAGTGAGAAACATCAGAACTCCTGGTGGTAGCACTTTGCTCTGAGTGTTAGCCATGCTAAAATGAAGTAAAATTTGATTATACCAACAGAAGCAAAGGAAATGCACAATCATATATAACATGTCTCATCCTCCATCCTCCTGCCCTCCTTTGTGCTCAAATGTGATTTAAAAAAAAAAAAATGTGTCTGAGGGGGGAGAAGGGAAAGAGGGACATTGTGAGAGTTCCTGTCTGCACACAATGGGGAGATTTAGAAATCAGGTTGCTGCCTTAACTCTGCCAGTTTAAGCCAAAGCCACAGGGATATTATTTTTGACACTGCGCAGTGGATTATAACTTCAGCTCCCATTACCTCTAATGGGATCTTTGCTTGCAGTCTGCCAGTGCTACAGCAATGAAAATTTGTCCCTTAATGCTATTTTGCTATTCCAGGTTTTTGTGTTTAATTATATTATATAATAATTTGTTGCAGCATCTACATGATTCCTTTAGGAGTGCACTTGAAATGCTTATGAATTTTTATAAACACAAGCTGTGTATCACTTTAGGTCTCTCACTGCTTTTGTAAACTATTCTGCCTTAATACAGCAACATTTTTTCTCCCTTGCAGGGTGAGAACCATCTTTTAGAGTGTGGCCATTTTGAAAAGCACAAGGATACTAATGCTGAGAAGCCCAAACCTCTTGTTATTGCATTTATGACTTGTAAGAAAAAAAACACTCAATTGTTACAGCTGGCTCCCAGTTGAGCCAAATGCAGAAAGAAAAAAAGGCAAGACATAGTAGGTAGAAGATTAGTGTTGAAATGCATTATAATTGTTATAAAATTATTGGCATGAGAAAATAGATCTATATCACTGCATATGATTTTTCATGGATGTCCATTCAGACTTTTACATGAACTGGTTTACATTTTGCTGCTTTTTTCTCAGACATGGAAGTACAGTTAACTGATGTGCACAATGCCAAAATTGTGAGATATATCTAAAAATTATTGTGTCTGAATTACTCACCAGCCTCTGTCATCAGCTCTATAGCCCTGCAAAGCTAATTTCTCAGAGAGATAAAAAATGAACACCATGGCTGTTGCTCTTTTCCTCCTGCAACTTTATTTTTTTGTCTTCTCTCTCTACCTACATATGTATATATTGCTTGTAGAGAGAGATTTGTGTGACTGGAGGAAAAAAAACAACAAGATATATTATTCTCCTTTCAATGTGCTTGGGAGGCATTGCTTTCTGGGGACAGTGTGTACTGAACAGAGCGTTCTAATTAAGCAGCAGAAGGCAAATCAGCCCAGTTACTTGAGACTTTGCCTCAGATGCATTAATTGTTTACACAACACTTTTTTCCCTCCCCTCCCCTTTAGTTTTTGAGCCATCTACCCACTGGTGACCCCAGCTAAGAGCTCCCAAAAAAGGGTGTGTGATGTGCTTGACTGCTCCCCCCAGCCGTGAGCAGAGCACACAGAGGTGTGTGTAAATTAACATGGAAAAGCCACAGCCCAGCCTATGTGATCTGCAATAAACCAAATCATGCTTTTTTTCATGACCTGTGTTGCTTTTTTTAACTCCTTCACATCAACATTTACATGCATGTTTTAAAAGAACTATTGAAATGTTGGATAAAAAGGTCTTCTAAAAGCAGTGCCTCTGGCGAGCAGAAAGGAGCAGAAAGGAAAGATTCTTCTTTCATGGAAGAATCTATAATTTGGTGTGATTTGGTGTGATTTCTATCCCAGACTTACAGGATGGAGAGGTTTAGAGAGGATGGCTCTGTGTGATTTCACTTAGTCCATCCTTGCTTTGTTTTAAGTAGAGGTATTTCTAATTATTAGTGGAGCACTAACTCAACAGGGCACTACCTACAGTGAACTGGGATTTTGTTTGGGAGTATTCTCAACATAAATAAAAGGCTTAACTCTGGTGCCTGGTGCCAAGTAGTTAATTTCTTCCAGGGAAAGAAATAAAATAGTAAACCACTGTATGGTGTGAGTAAGTGTGGTATGTTTTGTTCTTAGATTTTAAAGTTTGATAGATTGTTTTTCATCTGTCTGCCTTCGAAGAGGAAGGTATTGTATTTATATAACTGAGGTAGAAATGGTCACAGCAAGTTTTGAGAGAAGTTAGGAAAGATCACACTGTTATTCTTGATTTAAATTTATCACTTACAACTTAATCAAAACAAGAGTATTTTTCTGTGGTATTTGTGTATGACAAAACCCACTGCATGCCCACATTTAAATACCCACTAAAGGAATTCTGTAAAATACTGTGCTAACACATAATGAGAACTGATTTCAACCATAGTCTCCTCTAAAATGCTAATAAGTAAAGTGCACTTACACAGTGTCTATGTACTATTTAAAGGTAATATACTTGCTGTTGCACAGGCAGATGTCTGCACTATGTCAAAACATCTTTATCTCTGCTTTGCTTTTTTCAGTTTTCTCCTTTTTCAGAAACCAAAATTTCTGTGTATTGCTTGCACATCTAGTTTTGAATATTTGCTTTAGAAGTTATATGTAACATTAATAAATCTCTGTCTTCAGAGGGCTGATATTTTCTTAGTGGCACTTCTTTTCAATAGCTTCTCTTTTGGATATCAATCTTAAATTGCAAATTAAAGATTGAAGATATTTCAGGAATTGGCAAGAATTCTGAGCCATATTTTATTGAGTGTGACATGATTTGACTTGATGACAGGCCCTGATATTTTAAGGAATACATAAATTGTTGAAAGAAAACAAAGCACAAGGAAATTCTAGCCACTAAAACTCAGAAAGATAAGCGAATTCATGAATATCACAGCTCAAGGAAAAAGTTTTTATTTCCCTTACAGATGACTGAAGCACTGATTTTCTGGTCACTGTGGCTGCAGTAATGGCTATGTCTGGGATAAACTACTCAGGGTGTCTGTTAAAATGATGATTTGTTATTCAGCACTGGAATTATTAAAGCTTTAGGGAACTAAAAGGCAAGATTTGTACTGACTGAATCCAGGCATTTAGAATTCCACCAGTCTCAAGAATAAAAATAGTTGTATTCGAGCACTGGAGAATAAAAAATTGTTAAATTTAAATAACAGAGAAAAATACCATTAATAATTTAAATAGTTGTTTAAAAGTGAAGGAATAGGAATAAGCACTTTTCCAGCAGAATAAAGTTTCTGGGCTGCAGGAGGTGAAATGTCAACCACAACTCTGGGGTTCCTCTTCAGCACTAAAAAAATCACATTTGAAGAGCTGCAAGAAGATGTTTATTTCATAAAAAGTGCAGTATGAGAAGCAGCATTGTTAAAAGACCCCAAACCAACAGGTGAGGGAAGTATATTTCAATAGAACTGTTTCTTGACAATTAAGGAATTGGACAGCATTGTAGATAATTTATTAGCTCTATTCCAGCTCACATGTCCCTGACACTGTGTTTTCACAGAGTGTTAGAACAAAACAACAAGTGGATGAATTCATCTGAATTTGAGTTTTAGTCTTTTGGATGGTTTCTGTTCTGCCTATTTTCTCAAATTAAGACATCTAAAGGAAGAAAAAGAAACAAAATTTTACGAATGGACAACTTCTTTAAAGGGAACTTGGAACAATAATTCACTAAAATCATTGTAAAGGACTTCATGATTCAGTCCATTGTCTGTAAGCTCAATACATCTATGCCCTGCATCATAAGACATTCTTATTGGTAACAATGCATGGTAATTACTGATTAATCATAGAGAAATATTTTATGTGGGAGTTTCTCAGATAAAAATCACCCATTCAAGCAGATTAAAGACTTCTGTACTGAAGACTTTTCCTCTGCAGTTAATGGTTTTGATTTTCCTGTCTATTGTCAAAAAACTGAATTTAGGGAATCTCAACTACTGAGTTAGATTTAACATTTGCAAATTTTCCCTTCTCAGATGTTTTTCAAGCGTTGTGTGGTCTGCAGTTGTTTGCCAACCCCTTTATTGCCCTTTAAATTGGGAGCTCTGAATCCCGTGGGGGATGTAGATACATGGAATCAAAACAGGATGGTGTAATTTTCAGTGTCTGGATGGGAGACAGAGATCACACCTCCTCTGGGACATCAGTCCCTGGTGTAGCTTCAATTATGCAAAGAGCTGATGTAGCTGGGTCTGACATTAGTGGCAATTGCACCAGACTCGTGTGGGCTGGAATTGGAATTATTCCATGCAGCTGGAGCACTGCAGGGGATTCCTGAGTGATGGGATTTGCTGGGTTGGCTTTGGGGCACAGCAGGGAAGGCTCCATGGATGAGAGACACTGAGGGGCAGTGTGGGTGGGGACAAAATGCACCCCATTTTTCTACCCTGGGCACGTGTTGTGTGTTGAAAATGCGTGCCTTGTCTTCTCTAGGAACAGGAACCATGCGTGTTTTGGCTGCTGGGTGGGAAAAAATAAAGAAATGTGGGGTGGCTGTGGCTGCCAGAGGCAGCAGCCCAGGCATGCTGGATGGGGAGTGTGGGAGACCAGAACATTCCTTTGAATGGTCTGGCTCAGACCCAGAGACCTGAAAACACCTGGAGTTTTGATCTTAGCCCTTGGGAACGGCTGCCGACACTGAGAGAAGAATCACAAGCCACAAAAGTTTAAATAGTGTAGAAATAAAGTAGTTGTAGAATGAAATTTAAAAATGTACAGGGGGGTACAGGGGGGTCTGAGGGGACAAGATGGAGGAACCTGGGCGTGCCCTGTCCTTCTTCCTTCTTCTTCTTACCCTCCATCTTTCTCTGGGGTGGTGGCATGCTTTGATTGGGTTTTACTGGGAGCACACACTTCAATATTAGAGATAGGTATTGGAATAGATTTGTAAACATAGTATACGTAAATTTCTGTATAAAAACTTGTGCCATCCCCTGAGGGGACAGAACCTCGTGTTCTGCGGTGCCAGAAGGACCTGCAGTGCTGCCGGACTCGACCTTGTGAGATAAGAAAATAATAAACAAATTCCTGAGACCGTGAACTGATTCTTCAGTCTGCATCATTACAGAAGACAGAGAGACCAAAAGCTGGGAAAGAAATTTCCTGGATCTTGGGGTCTAATTTACCTCAAGTTCCCACAGGGGAGCACACACAGAGCATCCTGCTGGGGCCAGGGGCAGCCAGGGCAGGCGTGCCCCAGCTCCTCCCGGCCTGGTTAGCACAAATTGATCCACAAGTGTCGAGCCAAACAGGCAATTTGAAAGGCATACCCACCGTGTGATAAAGCAGCATTTCTGAAACGCCAGGAAATGTTTAAATTGCTGTTTCTGAGAAGGGTAATGCTTTTTTTTCCTCCTCGCAGTGAAAGTGTGATTGAAACATTTTCTGTCCAGATAAGGAAATATCATTAATTGTGAATAAAACCAGGATGTGCAAGATACCCACTCCTGCTTTTTTTGTGTGCTTATGACATCTTTGAATAATGGCTTCTGCTGAAAATCTTCTTAATAGTGTTTTTTCACATTGTATGCCCAGGCTTAGCTGATATTTCTCCCCTCTTCCCAGATTTGCTATATGTGTAGTTGTATTTGGTGTCATAAAATGAGAATTTAGGGACTATAGTTTTTTCCCCTATTTATTCCAAATCAAAATTTGGACAGCCTTAAAGGAAAAGACTTTGTTTCTTTAATGGGCAGAAATGCAGGTTGCAGCCAGAGTCTGAAAGCCAAGCTGAGTTTTTTAGCATCCCTAATAATAGAGATCTGGCAGGTCAGATTCTACCCTGATTTACACATCAGTTCAACTCAATTACCATCATACTTAATGTGATGGCAGGTACAGATAAGTGGGTGGGGTTCTGGTTCTGTCACTGGAACTTGGATGACAATTCTGTTTATTCAGTGGAGAGCTCCTCTGCTGTTTCCCAGAGCTGTTTGTGGCTCTGCAGAGCTGAGAACAGCAAAACTGGTGAGAAGTTTTCCTTAGAGCACAGTCAGACCATGCTAGGACTGTGAGAGAGGAGTAGCCTGCAGAGAAGAGAATTTCCTTCCTTCTGTTGGTGAGAAGTCTGCCTGGCCCTGAGCTCCCAAGGAATTTATGTATCTGTTCAGACCACCTGAACCTCTGATTCCCAAGGAGGCTGTGGCCTGTTCCTGACAATCTATTGCAGGGCACTGTGCCTTTCTACCATGGGACTGGGTTATTTTGAGTGGCAACTACCAATTATCTGTTCTGGGGGTCATGCTGGCATCAGACTGTGAAAATCCAGGAGATATAGAAGTTATTTTTCCTTTTTTTGGGGCCCTCTTCAGTATGTCTCGAAGCTCTGGGCTCATCCCACTGAAGCCTTACAAACCTCTCTGTCTATGCCTGTTAACTTTCCAACAAGGATAAAAGGCATCTGGCTGAAACTTGTTGGCATCTGAAGTTAGACAAAATGGATTTGGTGGTACATTATGACAACTGGACTTTTAATGTCTGGTATTTTTCATGAACACGTACATAAGCAGTTTTTGGCACATAAAGAAGAGGCAAAGTCATTGGTTTTCAGAAGTAGAGAAGACTGGCACTGCTGGGAAAACAGGATGCTGTAAAAACCTTGAAAACCAAAATCACCATGATAGTGCATGTGAGAGTCATCTCACCAAGCCTTTTGTGTCCAATAGTCACAAAAAACTCTGTTTGGAGTTTATGCTCCAAGTGGCTCATCCATTGATCCCAGTGTGTATTTTATCTGTTTGAGTGGCTCAAAAAGCTGGGATCTGCTGCCCTGTACTCATTGTGTCTCTGTTACTGCTGCTGAGTCCACCCTGGTTCCAGCAAGAAGGGAAGTGTTCAGCACCCACCACAAGGTTCCAAGTACAGGTGGAGGCTAAATTGCCCAAAAAAGAACATTTTCAGAGAGTAACTTGCTAGTACTGACCAGCACTAGACTCATTCCTTGTATCATTTTGTCTGAATTATTCACCTGTCTGGATTGTCAGGACATAAGGCTCTGGAAGAGGTGAATGTGCTGTTTGAGTAACAAAATACACTGTGGGTTTCCAAATTAGCACCATGTTTTGTAAAAGGGCATTTGGTTCTACCAACTGCCATGTCTTGAAGTGAGAATAGCTATCACCAGAGCATACCAATGAATTTGCTGGAGGTTCAGAAAGAAGTTCAAATGGGAAATAAAAAGGTTGAATGGCTCCTTGTGCCACTGATGAAGAGGTGACTAAGCAGGATCAAGTGTTTCTCTCCTGCTGGGGTGCTGGACTTGTTTTGACCTCTGTGAAATTTGGAAGTGAACCAAGACTACTCCAGTTCATGCCTGGCTGCAGCACTTCTGTGTGTGCCATTCTTGTACTGTATAAATATATCTTTGCACTATTGCAAAGAGGAAGTTAAAGTTCATGTGCTATTTTCTGCACTTCAGAGAAGATTCTGTGTGCAAAAAAGAGGGAAAAATGAGAAGGAAATGCTGCAGAACTCTGCTTCTCACTCCTGTCCTAGAGAATGTTGTGGTGTGGGAGAATCAGCAGTGCTTGATGGAATTCACTGGACTTCCTGAGCCTCAGAGCTGGGACAGAGCTGGGGGTGGAATAATTCTGTGAGCAGAGATGTCCTCTGCTGGTTTGTCACCCCTGCACTGTGAGCAGTGACCACAACATAATCTGGGCACTTTTAAATTATCTGTTTCTGTCACAGACAAATGAGAGACAAAAATAGTTGGTCTTGATCATCTTAAAAGTCTTTTTTCAACCTAGATTATTCAGTGATTCTATAAAAAGACTCCATTTGTGAAAATGATCACACAGAGGCCTAAAAAAGAAAAGCATAAGGTAGAAGTTGGGGTGTGGGAAGGCAGACTGATGGGCTAGTATTCTTCACCAGATCAAATTGGAAATTACATGAAAATTCCCATCCTATTGAAAAAAACTCTCAAAACCCCCATACCCCAGCAAGTTCCAGAGCCTAAAGAGCAGCCATTGCTCAGGACAATCATCTCCAACTTTCAAGTGGATAGAGCATCTGAAATCTAATAATTTCTGTATCTTTTCTATGAAAGGTGGTTTTTCAGAAAAACAAAGTTTTATCCTCCATTTTCAGCTTTCTTTTATCAAATCCAGGTAGTGTTAGAAGAGCAGCTGACTGGGAGCAAAAGGAGAAGATTGAGAAGGGCTACCAGTGAGGAACTTTTTTCAAGTAAAAAATATTTGTTTCCCTGCCTATGAAAGAGATGTGGAAAAAGGAAACAATGGATAAAAGTGAAAAGATAATAGTAATGTTGACAATAGTAATGTTGACAATAACATGTCTGTATTCACCTTCAGGCCATGTATGGGATAATCTGTCCATGTGAGAATTTTTTTGTTTTTTTTTTCTGAGGGTGAGGGGTTTCTGTCTGTGCCATGTGGCTTCCAGTGCCATGTTTATAATAATAAATTAAAGAGGAAAGGTTTGAGAAGTGGCACATGATCAGCTCTAACATTTAAATGCTTGTGTGCTGCATGGCAGGGTTGGGACCTTGCAACTCCCAGTTGATGTGCTCAATAATGGAAAATTCTGGAATTCTGGAAAAACTGTTAATTAAAAAAGGAATTTTTACACAGTGATCAGAATTCCATTCTCCCGGGTGGCTGATCACTGTGACATCGAGGCCACAATGAAACTTTCTTGTGGGAAAATCTCCACAGATTAAAGAGAGAAGTCTCCTCTCCCAAATGAATTGGTGAAAGACTATTTTAAAGATGATAAACTGAGTTGTTTTCTGAATGTTTTCAATGTGAAAGAAAATAAGTGCGTGGAAGGAGGAAGTTTTATTCTGAGTTTTTTTTTTTTCTTATAGTTTCTAGTAATAAAGTTTCTCTTTGTACCAATTAAAGTTAAGCATGTTTTGCCTTCCTCCTAATCCTATCTCACAACAGATAAATTTCAAATTAGTATACCAAAAGCACTACACTAAATTGGTGTTTCCACCAGGAAAATCAAAACCAAAACAGATGTAAATGGAGGATTTGGGGAATTGTGTGAAGGCTGAGGGATGGCTCCCCATGGAGGAGCAGGATGGATAACAACCAGGCTAAGCCAGGAAAAGGGAAAAGCCCTGTTTAATTTACTGACATAGACATAATTTTTACATTTGGCTCTGTGTGGCACGATTTGAGTGAGAAAGGAAGATCCTGTTCCAGCAAAGCCTGACCTAATTCCCCAGGTTATTAGGAAACTGAGGTACCAGATTACCAGGAATTTTCTGCAGCCCAGAAATGGATCTGAGGGACACAATGTCCTGGTTTGAAAGACAGGTGTTTGCTGAGAAAGGCAGGAGCCTCTCTTGAAATGGAAAATGTAAACCCCCTCCCTCTAACTTATTATAATTTTGAAATTAAAGAGCTCTCAGGCAAAGGAATGGGAATAGGAAAAACAGTTCTTTATTATGAAAATTAAAATAAAAATACAGTAATACAAAACAACAAAAACACTGACAGTGTCAGAATCCAAGCTGACACCCCGTCAGCCAGTCAGGGTGTTGGCAGCAGTCCCATTAAATGGTGGCTGCATCCTCCTGCAGTGACAGATGTGGTTCTGTTGAAGCAGTGCTCCTGTACAAGGTGCAGTTTTCCTCCAAAGGTCCAGTGATGATGTAGAAGGGTCTGGTTTTCCTCTGGGATCCAGTGGGAAAAGGCTGCCTTGGTGTTCCAGATCTCAGTTTTTATCCGGGTAGGAAAGGCTTGGCTCCTCCCTCTGGCTGGAGCATCTCCCAATGGGATGATGTAATTTTATCAGCCATGCACTGGGACTCCATGGCCCATTAACAGGAGATATCTCCTGGAGGAAGGATGGGTTGTGGAAAAGATAAAGAACACTGCCCCAGCTGGTTTAACAGCTGCTGATAGAATACACACTGCTGGTCACATCCTGCTTTGCAAGCCAAGACACACAGCTGTGTTTTGCCTGACAAGGTGCTGCTCTGAGCTGCCTGTCACCCTGCCTTCCTCCTGCAAGCCACAGCTGGTGGCCACCCCCCTGTCCCCAACCTTCTGCCCAGGCTCCTCAGACCCCTCTGCCCCAAAACTGTCCTACAGCTGCCATGTACATTTTTTTTGCATGCACAATGTGTGTACATTTTTTTTTTGCATATACATTGCATGTACATTAGACATGCATGTGATTTGCATGTACCTTTTTATTTCTCCAGGGGAAAATGTGAGGAGAAGAAAAGAATTTCACAACCAGATTGTGTCTCCATCTGAACAGTCCTGCTTTTTGTTTCAAAGATAAACCAGGATAAATCCAAATGAAGTTGCAAAATGCAGTGAATGCTGCTGTCTAGCTGATCTCCTGGGAGGAGCCCAGTGCATCAGGGTTACTGGCTTTCCCCTTAGCTCATTAAGATTCTTCATTTCCCCCATCACACTGGCACATTCTCTAGCAGAGGTCAGGTTCGTCGTGGAGGTCATGATCCTTTTCTGTTACAGTGTTATTTTCTTTTCCATCATGGAATCTTCCTGCCTGGAAAAAGCAGAGTAAAAAATAGACCTTTCCTTGCCCTGCAAAAGCATGTTTGCATCTTGCTGTCCTTGTTCAAAATGTCTAATGCTTTATCTCATCTCTCTGTCAGTTCCTGAGTTGTCCCCTCTGCCTCCAGAACTTCCTACTGATAATCTGTCTCTGTCCTGACTGCATTTTTTGGTCTCTCTTCTTGCCACCCTTCTCTTCCTGAAGACAAAAAATCTGCGTCCTTTAAACCCAGCCATCTCCTATAGGGATTATTTAAACACTGAAAATGGTCATCCTTGGAATAGTCTTTTTAGGAACTCTGTATTATGATTTATTGATAAGTGTGCTGCAGAATTTCAGCTGAAATAGCTGCTTACCTTGATAAAGGAGCATTTTAAATGTATAACAAGGCTATACATTGTAATCTGCTAGAAATGTTATTATGACCTGCTGTTCCAAGATTATAAATAAATTACTTCTGCAGAATCTGTTCCTTCATTGTTTGGTTTTCTACCCACCAGTGCACTTTTGGTGCCTTGTAAAGATCTAAATTAAATTACAATAAAATAAAATTCAATGCAATACTGACCTGAACAGGACCTTTTGTTCAATTGAATGTGTTTCACAGTTCCTTCACAGGTGATTTTTAGTGTTTCTGAGTTTACTTCAGTGAAAAGTTGCAAAGAGCAATAGAAACAAACAACAAACCACAACCCTTAGTATGGGAGGCTTGGAAAATGTGTTATTACTCTGTTTTATTTATTACACATTATATATATTATATACAAATATTATTTATTGTTTTTTTATTACCCAGGGGCTCAGACCTTGTGCTAATGGAGCAAATGGGAGCACTGGGAGCAGAGGCCATCAGGGGGCTTGTTTCAAGTGCCTATTCCTCACCCAAATTAATGCTTGTGCAGATCCACCCTCTCATTCCACGTTGTGCCTGCTAATCTTTCTGAGGGGCTTCACCCTGTGGGAAATCACTTCTGCAGGACACTGAGGTGTTTCACAAATCAATATCTCAACTGCAGAGAGGAGTAAGTGCTGTGGAAATGTGCTCTGCTCAGCTCTGTCCAGGCTGCAGATAGCACATCCTCAGACAGCATACCTTTAACTTCTGTGGAAAGTGAAGAAATGGAGGCCTCTGTGTCAGACACAGCATTTTTGAACAAGATTCTCACCAGAGATCTGGAAAAAGAGCTCAGTGCTGTTTATTGACCCTGTGCAGCCAAGGTGGGCAGGCCCTTCCTTTACAGACTGGACCTGGAGATCTCCCAGGGCTTTTGCTGAGGATTTGCTTCCCTTTCCAATTATGCAAACATTCCTCAGGGGACAGTATTTTATCCTTGTCATGCCAGCTTGGATGCAAAGTGACTTCCCAGTTATTGTCCCCCCTGCTTCCCAAGCTCTGTGGGGACAGCACCATCGTGGGCACCCCTGTGAGATCAATTTGGCTCACAGCTGTGCTCATTGTCAGCTGTAATTATTGGGGTTAATGTCATTACTTTCACTTGTGGCACTGGGAAGTGCCTGCTGTTGCTGCTGCTGGTGATAAATTCCCCTGTATGAGTTCTTTGCTGAGCTGGTTTATGGCACCAATTGCAATCACGGCAGGTAAGGGAGCAGCTACGTGAGGAAAGTTGGAAATAAAGGCAGAGGGGAGCAGGTGGGTGAATCCTCTTTTATCCCAAGCAAAATGCATACCTGCTGCTTGCTGTAAGAATAGAAAGAACCCCCACAGAGAAGATTTTTACCTTCAGATATTTTTTCTATCTAAAGATTGTGGAAAAATAAGGTTTATTTCACTCAAATTGACTACTGACTAGTGGTGCCAGGTGGGTAATACCAAACCTCAGATAGAATGGGTTCACTGTTGATACTTCCTATGTCATTCAGGTGCTGGTGGCAAAAGCAAGCTCTTCTGTATGGTATTCTAAAATGCATTCAAGTCTGTTTCATTTGTCATTTTAAAAGAAATAAGAGGTGATAGGTGAAACGTCTCTTTCCCTCTCGCTTTTATGAACTGAGCAGGAAAGTGAGATGAATTGTAGTCAAATGTGAGGAATCTTCTCACCCTTAATTTTCCATCTGAGAATCATAAGGTTTAAGCACAAGTAATGTGCAGGAATATGAGTCAGTGAAGGAGAGAATCAGCAATATAAATTAGTTTATTCACACAAAATTAAAAAGACTCAGTTTGTTCTGCTGTTGTAGCTTAATAGGGATGTGTGGAGTCTCTCAGATGCCTGAGATTTTAGGGATTAGCACTGCTCCTGGAAAAGGGATTTGTGCTATTGAAAGCCACTTACCATATTTCTGTTTAGCACAAAATAGCACAGCGCTTATTACATATAACATGTTTTTTATCTTTACCTTTTACTTTACTGAGGGTGTGCAGTGTATGTGCACATCTGTCCCTTTTCCTTTCTGCTTTTGGCCTCCTTCCTTCTCCTTCCTCTCTTCAGGTATTTGGCTGGCTCCAGCATGTTTTTTCAGCCTTTTGCCAATGCCTTCGTCTTTGCACCAAGTATCCACATTTCTCTCAAGCTGCTAAAATTGATTTAAAGCTGAAAGAGAACAGACAAGAAATATTTTCAAATTGCAATTGAAGATAAGAAGGGAAACCCCCTTTCCTGAGATAATGGGGGTTTTGGAGCACTAGCAAATTGGAAATACGTACTTAGCTCTTGATATGGACATTCTGCAGAAAGGGCCTGTATGAAAAGTGGATTTTGTGTTTGCTGGTACAAAGAAATCTTTTAACATAAAGAAAAGAGAAATGCAGTCTATAAAATTTAGTCTTTTGTCCATTTGAGTGCATGTAATTCCCATCAAAGTGGCATTTGATCAGGTATGGAAATGAGAAGCATGTTAGGCTTTTGTGCAGATTTTGAATTAAACTCAGGCACAGAGATTTGTTTTTAATGCACGTGTCTTTGTGCAGAAATTTCTGCAGTGTCTTAGGCACTTGCAAATTCCCATCCCCAGTCAGAGATTTTATTGGGAAGCTTATAAAGAAAAACTTTGTGAGAAGAGTGGGGGGAAGGACTTTGTCCTCTTGTCCTTTTACCCAATCTTAATCTTCAAATGTTGTGATGACGTTCTGTCAAGCTGTCACAGAATTATTACTTACATGTAATTTAGCATGCTCAAGTTCCTCTCACAGCCATCCTGGTGCATATAAATTGCCTTCCTCACCCAAATTTTAATTTCTTTTAATTTCTTTTAATTTAATAAGCAAGTGGTGGGGAGGAAAGGATCTTGGGGATGCTTCACCTTGAGGAGGGTGGAGCTGAGGTGTTGGAATTGTGAGTGGCTCCCTCCCTGACCCAGCAGCTGGAATCTGTGCTAGCAACTTGTTTTGGCAGCTGCAGGAGCTGCACTGGCAGGGACACGATGCTGCAGCTTTCCCTTGGCAGGATGGAGTTTTGTTCACCTTTCAACTTCAGCTCTCTTCCCCGGGAGCAGGAGTGGAAAAGCAATGTTTTCAGTCCCAGCCTGGCTGTATTTTGGACATTCTATAAAGGCAGGTTTTCCACAGCCTCGCAGGATGTGTCTCCCCTCCACCCCTCTGTTTTATTTTCAGGAAAATCTCCATCTTTTCAAAGGAGTCACCTCCTGCCTATGTGTCTGCAGCCAAGACTTTGTAGGGAGGAGAAAATGTAGAACAGCCAGGAGTGTCGTGGGCTCCAGCAAGCATTTCAGTCACAGCCAAATGAAAAGAGAAATCATTCCTTCCCAGGCTTCCTGCACTGCAAGAAGAAAAAGATGTTTCTGCTCATTATTTGAATGTCTGCAGAGGCATTCTGGGCCAGTGGCTTCAGGTCTTGCTCTGCAGGCCCAAAAACAAGGTGTAGGTGCTGCTCCCTCTAAAATGTTTGTTGGAACTCCTGGTTAAACTTCATGCTTCATCCTTTTTTCCCCCCCTAAGTAAAAGTTGTTTGACAATGCACAGGATTTTTGAGAGTCTGTTTCTAGCTCAGAGTTGTGCTGTTCTTTAGGAAAATGCTGAGTTCTGCAGCTGTATGGGCATTTATTTAGAGCCTTCATTTTTGTATTTTCATCAGGGGACTTTTTTCCCCTTAATTTTATTGACTTGGAATTTGACTAACTGTAGGCATGCAAATGGAAATTTAATTTAAATGTAGTTTGATAGTAAACTTGATTTAATTGAAGCATTTTTAAAAATGACATTTATTTTTCATTTAAAATTAGTGATCGAAGGAAGTTCACTAAAGCTAGTGGATGAAATGTTTCTTTAAAGCTGTTTTTGGAGGTAAGTTCTCAAATTCTGAAAAAAATAATAGGTGCTTTGACAGATAGTTTTTATTTGATGTAATTAGCTTAAAATCTGACTGAAACTCCAAAGGAAAGATTTGCCAAGAAAAGCCATTAGTTACCACCAGTTGAAACAAAGGAGGTATCTTGACATTGGTTTCATTGTAGAGAATAAATCAAGTAAATAAAGGTACTAATATATTATGGAACACTGAAAGTGTGGAGTGGTTGTGCTGACATTAAACCAGATATTTGCCTTGTAGTTTTACCTATAATTAGAAAGCATCTTTATTACTTTATAAATTGTTTTGTTAACAAGTGTTTTAGTCTTAATACAATAAGGCCTCTCCATCCGTTGCCATAAAGTCAGGTTTAACTTTTAACAACTTCTCTTTTTAATAACGTTTGACTGCAAATATTTATGCCTTTTTATTTTTTTCCCCTCTGTGGTTTTAATGAAAACAAAAAGACAGAGGAACAAATAGAGTCAACTCAATGGTGTAAAGCTGCTACAGAGCCCTGGAATGGACACGAGTATGAGAAATTAATAGTGTGCAGCCTATGGAGTTATTGGATTTTAGTGAGTTGTGCTCAGGGGACTCCTGGCAGAGAAATGTTTTTTTTTTTGCCATGGCTGTTGTAGAATGAGCTCCACAGCCCTCAAAACAGGAGTGCCTAAATATCAGGAGACATTTCAAGGATGCCTGATGCTATCCATCTGACCATGAAGTGATTAATGCAGCTTGTTGAAGTCATTAAATTGAGAGATGCAGCAGGCTGAAGTTTACAGTATTGATCCAATTTCAGTCCTGGTAAAAAGATATATGGAGGAAATATAATGGTATTATTACTGCTCATCGTAAAGCCATGTGCAAAGTGAACAGATCTCTTAAACTTTAGTGTTGCATAAACTATATAAAGTACTCCAGAAGCAAAAGGTACATTCATGCTTAAAAGCAGGGCAGATGTTTTATAATGGAAGCAAATTCTACAGCACAAAAAATTACATTGTAAGTCACAGTTGTGATTGTTTCCTTTATGCCATGTGTAAATGATTCCAAAGTTCCAAAGAAGACATAAACAGTAAAAAAAAGAACTGCTTTCAGCTGCAGGTTGCAGGTGCAACGAGACACAATGGAACTCAAGAAGAAGTATTGAATTAAAACCTTTTTCCCTTCCCATCTGGCCTGCAAAGGGCCACGTCAGCTGGCTGCCACCTGATGTGACATTTCTTCTCATCCTTTCCCAGTGGTTGGCCTCGCTGGAGCAGCTCTGGTGACTGGAAAAGGTCAGTCCTTTTCCTTCCCTGAAACATTTTTCCCCTGCACAGTGTTGCCTCTGGAAGCCCAGGTGGGATGTGCACTCTGGGGAGGTTTGGCTCCCTTCTGTGCAGCCAGGCTGCACCACAGAAATACTCAAACTAATGAAACATGGAGGGATTTCAATATTTCCAGATGGCTGAGTCCCTTGCAGTTTATACTGTTGTAACTGCACTGTATTTCAATTATTTCTCAGCCATTAGTATGCACAGCTTAACATTTCTGCTTAGCATTTGATTTCCCAGTGAAGGAAGCAAAGGAAGCGCCTGCTACAAGGAAATACTTCAGTGGGGACTAAAAATATTGCCCATGAAAATTTTCTTGCTCAAAATACAATATGTTTTTCTGGCACTTTCCAGTGATGATGAAGCTAATGAAAATGGAAGCTGTTGCATCCATCTGTCCTGAATATTACTTGCTTTGGAAATGAGAAATGGAGAGCTGTGTGTCACAGCCTGAGGAAGAATCCAGGGTGGACTCACACCTTCACCTGTGTAAGGGCAGGTGGTGGCAAGAGGGACAACAGGAAAAAGGGGAAATCTGTTTTCCTCTGGGTTTCACTGTTTCAAGCAGCAAGACACAGGAGTGGATGCTGATGTCCTGGTTTATCAAATATATAGATTTAGGCTGTTAACTCCTGTGTTTGCCATGATTTGCTGACTGCTGTCAGTGCTCACAAATTGGGAGTTGTAAAGGAAGATGCTCAGACTCATTTATTCTGAATATTACCAGTGTTAGGGCGAGTGTTGTGTTATGCTGCTACAATCTGCCTTTCGTTGTAAAACTTCTCCTTCTCCCATGCCAAGGGAGAATTCTGCCTCTGTACCCAGTCCCTTCATGTTTCATGCCTTGACTTTGAGTGCTTTGTTGCCACAGCAACTCTGCACCATCCTTCTGTTGCATTATTGTTGTTCCCATAACTAGGAAGTACATCAAATAAATTAAACTTGTCAGTCACATCTAAAGAAAAGAAGATATTGAAGATGTTTTCTGTCCCTTCCCAGTATGGTAGCAGGTGCAAGCAGTGTGCTAGTTCTGGATTGCAATCCCTGCCTTGTTTTCTAGGTCCTCATTACTTACAACAGATGCACTGAACCTGGTGGGAAATATTTGCTGGCTGGAAATAGTAACTTCCTTTGGATACCAAAAATTCTATCACTATTGCACTCTTTACTGGCAAAAACCTGCCTTTTTAATTTTTTTTTTGTTAATTTATTCCTGATCGTGGAAGTAAATATATTAATAGGTTCTCAATCATTAGTGCTTAAACTGTCTTGTAAAAAGGGTTATTCCTTATGTTTTTGGAACCTAAGTTGAAGACCAAATATAGAACAAGACTTCTCAGTCCCTTGCAAGTTGGGCTCTATCTACTTCCTGCAAACATTGATTTTATTTTGTAAAGTGTCTATCAAGACATGTGAATGCTATTCCAACCTGGCAGTCCATAGAAAAGAAAAAGAAAAATTATTCTTTCAGGGACCTGCCCAGAAAATACCTGGCCACTGAATGCTGCTGACATATCATGCTTAAATATTGAGACGTTTTGTTCATAGCTGGAAATGCCAAAAATAGCAAATGTGTTATTTCTCTAAGACACTGGTGAAGATAATTACTTTTCACCATTTTATAGATACGTGCTTTCCTCAGTGAAACATTTATTTGTCTTTTGTCAGGCTCTATAAAAGTAAGGAAAATGGAAAAAAAAATATTTTCCTTGCGTCACTCTTCAGGTAACAATAATATAATTTTAGAAACATGTAATCTACTGCAAATTATATTTGCCATTATACGCCTGCTAGCTGGAGGCTTTAGTTGTATTGTTTGTAATTCCCAATCTGAGACTGTGCTGAACACGATGTAATTTGCTCCAAGGCTGTGTAACTCACGGGAGGGGATACAAGGAATTCCAATATTCCCATCAACAGTAAATTGGTGTGAAACCATATTATTTGTTTCCATTTTCTTCTGAGGAAGAATAACAACCCTTACACAGATTTTTCCCTCGTGCAAGGTAAGTCTGTTGGCTTCCAAAGTTAGATAAATGTGTTTCTGGTATGATTTCAAAAGAAAAAAAAAAAAAAGAAGAAGAAAGTGATTTT